>NJRL01000780.1:24512-43998 GCA_003063815.1 Aphaenogaster rudis
TTGTGGCAACCTTATCGTTTTTTCGGTGCAGAAGAACACCATCTGCCATAATTGAAAACAGAAACTTCGCAACACATAATTTCGGTAAGAAATAGATCCGCCTTAAATCTCTGTATTTTTTTAAAACGGCGAAAACACGATTTCCATTTTCTGTGGAGATTACGCGTTTCGAAGCTCCATGGAAATCTCCGTGATTTCCATTTTTTAAATATGGATTTGAGACGGTTTGGAAATAAGTTCCTCAATTTTCTCGTGAATAAACTCACAGTAGCGGAGACGAGTAAAACAACGTCGCGAATAAAAGAGTAAACACACGTATTATAAACCCCGCACAAATCCCGTACAGAAAACAACGCGGTAGTTTGTTTTTAATTTAAGCGCAAGTCCTGAAGATAAAACGAGATAAATCACGTTAAAGTTTCATATCTCCGCTGCAGATGATTATTAATGCTTAACGTCACCAGACTGCACTCTTCTCATCCTTTTACGGTGCAAATTGCAAGTAACATCAAGTAGACATCGTGCAGAAAAGAGCAGATGATCAGAGGAGAGAAGGAAGAAGAAAGAGGGAAGGAGGAAAGGAGGATACCGAAATTCGTCGGCGTAATCGAGATCGACGTTGTCGATGGTAAAGGTTGAAGGGTGTCGTAAATTTGTCTGTGACGCGAAGATGCATACCTGCGAGCGTTAGTTACGTCACTGCTCTGTGCAGCACGTCGGAGAAGCTCCAAAGATCCGAAGACACTCGCCACTGCGGGGACTTCGGGGCCGGGGCAAATTAGTTCCGTTCGAATTTCGTGTCGTAATCCCTGGGCACGCGAGAGACGTCAGAAAGAACGACGTTCGTATAAGGAAGGCTGTACTCTGTACTCCTGTACTCCCGCTTCTCCCCCGAGGATTTTCGCGAACGTGAGAGCTTTGCATGCCGCCTGATCTAACGCTCGCCGCTGTACGTGCTTCCGATTTTTAAACAAAATATCGCGCGTGAGCGCGGTCTGAATCGAAGCGTACACAACGTGCTCTTGCAATTAGACTTTTTTATGTGATAGTGAATTAAAAAACAACTACGTTACTGAGCGGGATATAACTACACAATGATTAATAAAAAAAAATAAAATTATTAAACATTTCAGAAACATTTCATCCTATTCTTCGCAATACTCCCTCTAATTCTTTTCATAATGCAGGAAGCGAGGGGCCATTCACTAATGAAATCAGGTGTACACCTGATTTGTAATCATGTGTAATCCTGTCTCTTATACACATCTAGATGTGTATAAGAGACAGGTCGTATAAAGTCACTTTAGTAGTTGTAATCACATCGTAATCAACTGTAATCAATTGTAATCAACTGTACTTTGTAATCACGTGTAACAAAAGCGTAATCAGTGTAATCAAAGAAAAATAAGTAAGAAATCGCGTGAAATCGTTGCTAAAATAATTTGTAATCGCAATGAAATCATTTGTAATCACAATGATATCATTTGTAATCACTGTGATATTATTTGTAATCACAATGAAATCAACTGTGATCACAATCGATTTCACACAGTCGTATAAAGTCACTTTAGTAGTTGTAATCACATCGTAATCAACTGTAATCAATTGTAATCAACTGTACTTTGTAATCACGTGTACATCCAATAGCTGAGTGAATAGCCCCTCGGCAGGAAGAAATGAGGGCACAGCCCTCAGGACATTCAGTTTGTAACTACATCTCTCATGGCTAAGTAAATAATATATAAGCAATATATATGCAAAAAGCAGAGAACTATTGTTTACACACGAAAATTACAACTCCCTGCGTTCATCTTTTTATTTGACGTCGTTTCATTCGATTCCACTGTCGTGAGCATTCGTAAGAAAATTGAAGAGCTTATTTCCAAACTGTCTCAAATCCATATTTAGGAAATGGAAATCATGAAAGCTTTTATTTATAGAAAATAGACTTATAGATTATGTTTTTTTCCGTTTTACAAATATATAAAGAAAATTGAATTTGTTCTTCCGGCGTTTTCACTCTTGAAATATGCATCTCCATAATAAAAAACGACCAGAGTGAAATTCAAAACAAAAAAACTTTAAGAGCGTAGTTTTCCACTAACATCCATCGTATCGCAGGATCGAACTTTCCTCATCGAGAATGGAGCGCATAAAGATCGGCCGTAGAACTTTCTCATTCAGATGTGCTTACAAAGAGCTCTGGCCTGGTTGTGTCCGCAATAGATGATGACGATTCAAACAAGAACCTAACGAGCTAGTTCTCGACAATCTTTCCTTCTTTTATCATAACAATGTAATATCACATTCGATGCTTCAAAGTTATTTATTAGAGTTTGAATTTTACAAGCGCAGTTTGAAGAGGATCAATATTCTTTTATTATTAAGTGATTTAAATGGATGATATTTTAAACGCGATTATCTTTTCCAGTTCATCGTTTATATATCCTGATAAATTATTAAGAATCTTGCTTTTTCTCATTGCTCTAAGAATTTGGTTTTATAAAAAACTGTAGAATTTTTTAATATTAAATAATGATTAAAGCTAAATATATAACTTTTTGCCTTTTGTAATATTGATATAAGAATTTCTATTATATTCTGATATTTGGCGTCAAATAATATCTGATTATTCGATTTTAATACATGATTTTAAACTTCAAAGTTTTTACGTCATTACAATTCTACATATATAATTCTAAATGTATAATATATATGTATACATTGCTGGTATAGAATGGTTAGCAAAATTATTTTGGTATTAAGTCTTTTTGAAATAATATTTATTATTTCATACAAATATGTCGGCACGCATTACGGTAAACAATGCTATTATCGTGATATATTAAATACATATTTTATATTTCCTCGATTGTCCCGACTTCCCAAACTTTGTATCGCTTGTGATGTTTCATCCGATCCCCGTCGCGAAGACGACGGGGGTTTTCGTATGGCTTCGTTAAGCGCGCAAGTTAAAGCGACGATTCGGTGCATGGTTGGCTGACTGTGTCCCTTCTATTCGCGGAATCGAGCCGTTTAGGACTACATTTCGTCGAGAATTTCCACCGGTGAAGCCGCGTAATAGCTTTCGGTAGTTTGAACGCCTACAGAGGTAATTTGTTTCGGGGAGTGAGCTGGGCGAGCAAGGGGGTGAGCGAGAGCGGAGGGCATTCGTTTAGCCGTTCGTTCCTGGACGAATTTTATTGAAACTTTATGAACGAAAGAAGAGCTGTGTTCCAGATTCGGCACGACAGAAAGGAAATTGGAAACAGAAACAGGATCATCGCGGGAGCGATAACTCGTGAATCGTGCGCTTTTCAAGCAAATCGATTGTCTCTATGTATGACAGTAATAGCGGTAACCGCTTGAGATAATTGAAGAAAATGTAGTGAAGACAATCTCTCATATAGTACGCGGAGATTACTGCCGAATGAAATGGATTGGAACCTTCAATACGTATCTTACAAAACCTTTTGTATATTGTAAAAATATTTTAGAACGTTTTATCGTCATTTTTTTTTATTTTCTTTTTTTTGGATAAATTTTGACATTGTTTTTAGAAACAGTGATTTCACCAGCTAATTAACTTTAAATATCTTTTTAATTGACACTTAAAGATAGAGAATAGATTTCTGTCGAAGTCAAATTCGCTTGGAGTTAAATCTTCTCGAAAAGTCCTTCGATTTATTGTGCGATTTATTTTCTTCAATATTTTTCTCTCTTTCCTTGTTTAGAAGAACAATATTCCTGCGACAGACTCGTTATAATCGACGACAGTGGTGGCATTGCTTGTTTATTTGTTTATCATAAGGAGAGAGAGAGAGAGAGAGAGAAAGGTAACAAAGGAGAAAAGGAAAAGAAAGGGCAGGAAAACGAATGATAAGGAGCCATATTTTTCGGCTCGTTATGCCATTCGTCACGACAAGAGAGACGATTGATATGCTGAACGAGTTGTCCCCGACGACGTAGATGGATGGCGTCTAGATTCCGTGGATCGCAGGTGCGATTCATACTATTACTCAGAACTCCTCCTTTACTATCGATGTCTTTTCCGTTCACATTATTCATTCTCTCATTGCGCTGAATTTAGGGAACTAAATAACTGAGAAGAAAGATGATTAAAAAGGTTATTAAACGTCTGAAAACGTCGATTTTTATCGGCCCTATTCAGTATGTCTAAAATATTGCTCCATTTGAGAAAGTAATCGACGAATAATCTACTTGAAAAACAAATTGAAGTGAGAAGTGCAATTGATAGGTAAAAACAGGCGATAAGAATCAATACGCAATTAAAGGAAGCAAACAAGAAATTTTTCCAATCATGAATCTGTCGATCTATCCGACAATTAGAGCTTTATTGGCGATAAACGAACGATAAACGAACGAATGTTCGTTTAGATTTGAGATTCTTAGCAGGTACAAAGTCAAAGTATACAAAATCAATTAAAAGTACAAGAATTAGGATGAGAATTTTCATCTGATCTAACAATAAGTTATGTATTTTCGATTTCATTTATCTTGTATCCACTGTGGAGAGTACCAATTTTGAACCAAAGTGTTCGTTTGTTCGTTAATGAAGTTGTTGGCTCATTGAGTGGATCGATTGATTCACGATTGGACATTCGTTGTTTACGTCTTGTCTCTTATTGTCTACAATTTTCTTGAGTCTAATAAATTTCCGCAAATCTATATACACTTTGATCTGATTTTCCACAGAATACATCATCATATTTCTTCAGCTACAATATTAAATTATATCTTTCATGCCGCGTTATAAAAGGCATTCGAGAGTGAAATAAAGATATATGTTATCCGCTCCGGAACCGTCGGTGATTTACAGTTATCTAAACATTAAAAGTTCCATTTCTCGAAAACTTCTATTTGATGCGACCTGATTTTAAAAACCTTCGATCGTGTATCTCAATTTCAGTACGTTGTTAGATACCTCAACTTCCCTGCTAGCTAACGATACATAAACTTGGTAGAATTGATCGTAAACTGCTAGTTGCCAAGATTTTTTCGCTTTTTGATACGCGGAGGGAATCGCGGCGCGACCGAGACGAGGCCGAAAGAGAGAGAGAGAGGAAAGAGATAACTCACGCCGTGAGTTTTCACGGCACGGATAGCGAAGTTTCCCTTCCATTTCACTGCTCCGCGCCATCCTCCGCACCGCGTCTCCTCGCCACCCCGCGAATCACCGGCGTGTTCGCGGCCCTACGTCCTACGTTGGGCTTTATGAAAATCCCGTTGAAGTTTAGTCGGGCGAAATGGCGCTGCAAAAGTTCCGCGAATGCGGCGGCTGGCAGCGTTGTACGCTTTGTCTATCCGGCCGGCTTGTTCCTTGTTATGGAGAAAAAAATCTTTCGACGGAAAACGGGGCGATGGGAGAACACTTTTCACTTTTCTCGGGTTATCCCTGTTGAAAGAGCACAGCCGCGAAGTACCGTTCGATGAATTATGCATGTAAATCGCAATTGGCTTTTCACGAATAATAGTACGTCACTGTATACACGGAGTAGAGTTCCGAAACATCCCACCTTATTAATTCCAGATTCTTCGATCGCTTTGGAATACTAAACTGGGCAACGTTTCGAGGACGATCATCACGTGCTGCAATCTTTTCACTAATTTATATTTTTAATAATTTTAATATTAATATTTTAATATTTATGTTTTTTACTTTTGATATATATATATATATGTATATAACCAATAAGATATACCAGAACTCAAATTAAAAGGATAAAGAAACAAGGCCAGAAATTAAACAAGTAAAATATTTCGTTATTTAATTAAGTTCCACAAATGTTTTAATAAATTTTTAAAACTTTGATGAGTTATCTCAATCTGTGATGACTCTGATAAAAAAAACTTTCAAAAAACTTTTGCACATCTTGAGAGTAATTAATCTCCGTATCGAGAACATTTATTCATCATAATGGGATCCTGAGAGTTTTTGAACGAGCCAGAAGCACGACCAAAGTTTCAACATTCAGCAAAACTTCATCACGATTGATAAATGAAAGAAACTTTCCTTATAGTTCAAGTATAATTAGAAAAATGCCAAATTAACCGCTCTTGTTATCATTTCGCTAAAACTTGTCTTTTATATTTGAAAGTATATCTAAATATATATATATATATATATCTGTGGTTGTGTATATATATGTATATGAGAAATGAAAGAAATAATTAATTCTACTGCTTGTAAGTGCACGGAAAAAACGATAAGGTTGCCACAACCACAATAATAGTAATATTTGGTACAGCCACGTCCTGTGCCATGGTTGTCACATTCACATTGATGTGAAGGCAACTATATGCATTTGGTACAGCAAACATAGTGAAACATGTTGAGACAAACATATATAGATGCACTACACAAAACAATGTGAATGTGACAACCACAGGACGTGGCTGAACCAAATATTACTATTATTGTGGTTGTGGCAACCCGTTCTTTCGGTGTGTAATTACATTTTTAAATAGAAGTTTGAAAGAGCATATATTTTTGTTGTAAACGAGAAATTACAAGTTTAACGGAAAATGGTAATATATAATAATAATTTACCTCGCGGTGCACATTTCCTCAAGTTTCGAACATCTGTGATCTACTTCATCAAGTAATACGAACTAGGCAGAATTTGCGCTGTTACGTGGCAGATTTAACAACGATTCGAAGTCGAGATCTTGTAAATGAGATCTTGTAAATGAGATCTTGTTCACAGATTCATCTCTAGAGATGCAGATATTTCACCGACAAGACCAAACTATATTACCACTAGGCAATTACCTTCGCGATTATTCGTCTTTTTGCAAAATTTCTGTTCGCTTAATCGCGACAAGCGCGAAGATTACGGGATTATCGGAGCGAGTCGATGATAACTGACGATAACGAGCGACCCGACTCCCTAATGATCCATGTATCACTCTATCTAGCGTAGCGGCTGAAAGTTCATCTTGTTATCGCGCTACCGGAGCAAACCTGTACATCTTGATGACCGCCATCTAACCGGCATAGGACAAGATAAAGTAACTCCGGTCGTAGCTGCCAACAGAACGTGACTCTTTTAGACCAGAATCATAGACCGGCTTTGTGGTGCTCGCACGTTTTCACCGAAGATTTTATTAGCCTCCCCCGGGACCGACTTAAAACGAGAAAAACGAGCGCACTTTTGCCGTAACGAAATAATGACGATAATAGAATTGATTTAATCATTAGACTTTTTCTGTTAAGAGTATATCGGTCGAGAAATTCAAAAAGTCCAAAAATTAATAACAATATTACAAAATTAATAATCAATTAATATTTGCAAGTTTAATATGATTTTGATGATTATTTAATATGATTTTGATGGAAGATATATTGATTATAATTACAATTTCAATATTCATATTTGCTTCTTTAGCTTCCTCAGCTTTATTGTCAAAGATTTACTTCTTCGTGGTTACATCTCCATACGCGCTTTGTAGTAGCTCATTCAAAAAATGCAAAATTTCAGGCCTGTAAAACCGCTATTCTTTAAATACCACTGTGCCTCATACGCTTTTACAATTCACGATAATTCTCGGACAGTTACTCACCGGTGCGCCTACTCTACATTCCATTTTTACGATATTACATTACGCGGCTTGGAGATGGAAGCGGGTCATTACGTTCCATCATGTTCCATTTAATAATATGACTTACCGGGCGATCCCAGGAAAAGTGACCATCGCTCGTTCCCCCAGAGAAAAGGCAGCAAAGGGTGGGAAGATGATATACGTGATATCTCGTAGGATCGAGCGGGAGAAGTCGTTCCATTGACCCGTGGGAAAAATCCATCGGAATAGAAGGACACGGCCGGCAGGGTCTAAAACTCAATTTGTCAGCGTGTCGTAGCTTTCGGTATCTCCCTCTCAAGAATACCGCCTTAGCCTTTTAGGGCCTCACGTCTCAGCTAACGCTTACTCTTGTCATGTCGTAGCAAAAGTCCCTTTTCCTCTTTCCTTCCAAATCGCGTTACGCCCTGCTTCCCCAAAAAATATTCTACAGCAAAAACTCAAACAACCGCGCAATTGTAATAACATTACGGGCAAACCTAGGAAAATTTCCTTCTTCTCGAAAAGTGCAATCGCCAGCATACCCAGCATACCTAAATTTATTTACTGTTGAATTATTTAAAAGCTGCAAAAATCGTTGCAAATTGTGGAAGAGACAGAAAGAGAGAAATCTTTTATTAAATTGCTGTATTGTAACTGATTTTCTCTTGATTTCTTTCACTACATGTTTTTAAGAACAAAACATGCAGTTTAATTATTTTTAAAAGTTTTTAGAGTTGCTGAATAGGAAAATGGTATCCAAACAGAAGAATTCAAGATATGAGTTTCAATATGGTGGATACAAAGAATAAAATTCTGATGAAAGTTTGTATTGAAAAACTTTCTGATGAAAGTTTGTATTACTTTATTTGTATGGTTTGTATTCTCAGAGTTGCAGAATATAGATGTAATTTATAAAACAAAATATAACAAAACATATATTGATACGAACTGAATGAAAGATCCAAAAGTTTTCGGTTTAATCTACACTGCATATCCACAAGTATCAATAGCACTGTTCTATTCCTCTATCATTCATCTACTGTATTGAAATACAAGAAATTCAAGAGTTTCATTATAGCTTATACGAGATATGTATAAATATTTTTAAAAACTTATATTATTAGAATCGTATTTAAGTAATCATTATGCGAAAATTAACGCATTCACGTCAAACATTTCATGATAATCTGAAAAATGTCAGATCTTCCTACCAAAATAATTTTTTATATTTTATAATAATATTTATCACAATATTTTTTGTTAAAATTTAAACAATCCTATTTGATCATAGTGGTTCAATGTTTACCAAAGTATATGGTTTTTAAGCATGCTAGGTCATATATGTTCCGCTGGATGTAAAAGCTGTTATATAAGATGAAGTAACCAGATACAAACAGTAATATATCCGGTAGCTCGAGAAAATTTATTTTCTCCTAAGTCTAGGATTGTGTTAAGAATTTTTTCGAGAGTACACTTTATCAAATTGTTGTTATCGATCGTTTATTCGATCTTTAATTTAATCCGCGGAATTGTCTGACATAACATAAAAACGACGAACGAGGGGAAAACGTGAGATCGATGAAGCGAGGGCGCTCTAGGTCGCAAAGCAAAGATCCACCTATGACGAAGGAATTGGGTTACTCGAAAAGTGGATGCTAAAAAATTCGTAGAGGGCGAAAGAATGGGCGTTGGATGGAAGTGCCGCACGTAGGTGAGCATCGTAACGCCGGGAAGAGAAGGTGGAAAGTCATTATCGCGACAAAGAAGATCGGAGCAATCGAGCTTGGTTCAAGAAGCCTATCAGTAAGCTTCAGCCGCGACTAAAGAAGCTTCCGACGATTTGAGTGTGGTACTTGGGGGAGAGAACGGTTCTCCCGGCTCGAAAAATTAGTGGAAAGGTGGCTGAAAAGGCGTTCGACTTTTTGGCACAGAGAGAGAAAGAGAGGGGAGGTGAGAGAAAGAGAGAAAGAATTGGCAATCTTTGCGGTAATACATAAACCAAGGTTCAACTTTTAAACGCGAGCAACACGAGAAATTCACTCACCGCTCTTGTGTATTTTTTCCCGGAACATCCCACAACGCGAAGAAACCGGATTCGCGAGGCGGATGAAATGCAAGCGACGTTCGCAATAGAAAAATTCCGACGAAAGTGTTGTGAATAAAAAGAAAGAGAGACCGCTGAGAGTTAAGCGGACTTTCGAGCAACGCTCCGAGGCAAGGTTCCCGCGAAAGTAGAGAATTACGGACCCAAGGGATCGGATGAAACGGAGACAGAATTACAATCCCTATTTGTTTTCACTTTCTTTTAGTACTATCATCTCCCTGTTTCGCCCTTTTTCGACTTCGCACACAAAGAAAATTTCTGGCTTGAAATATGACCTTTTATTTTTTATTAATGTAGTTAAGGCTCAATGATATAAAATCTAAAGAAACCAGGAGGAAGCCAAGTATGAGCCAACGCTGATATCGGGACGCACAAAAATATTGTTTATTGAACCAAAACAATTTACAATTGATACATTCTTAATTTGATTTCTAATTCATTGCCTATTACAGTAATTCTCTATAAATCCTCAGTCTACCTATTTCCATTTGGTTATCTTTCTATGTTTCATGTTCTATGGGGATGCGTAATTTTCATCTCATTTCATCTTTTCATTTTTAGTTTCTAAGTTTTTTTTATTATTATACACTGAAGGGGACTCGAATCCGAGTCGAAACGTTTGTAAATTGTTTTGGTTCAATAAACAACATTTTTGTGCGCCCCGATATCGACGTTGGCTCATACTTGGCTTCCTCCTGGTTTCTTTAGCTTTTATTTTTTGTGGTTTTATTTATTTATTTTTTTTTATCAATCTTCTCTCTATTGCGAGGTTTGCATGCATGCTTTACAGTCATCTCTATTTTGCACAGGTAATTAGTTTTCTCGTTCGTTTCCTGCATCTCTTTTTATTGGCCTTGCCATTCTCTTTGTCGGCCCAGTCTTTTGACTAGATCAAACGCGCGGAATCCCAAAATGAAGTTTGTCGAACGATCGGGAGTTGATAGGCGCATTTGGTTCTATTCTAAAAATGTTAGGCTTTTCGTTTTCACTGCAATTAGATAGGGATACGACAAAAGGGATTTCTCGTTGAAGAGAAATATTCACGCAGATGATAAATGTACATGTCGCATTTGGCTAATTATATGTAATTCCCCACATAGCACGCAATATTACAGAAATATTACTGATATATTGCAATATATCAGTAATATTTCTGTAATATTACTGATATATTGCAATATATCAGTAATATTTCTGTAATATTACTGATATATTGCAATATATCAGTAATATTTCTGTAATATTACTGATATATTGCAATATATCAGTAATATTTCTGTAATATTACTGATATATTGCAATATATCAGTAATATTTCTGTAATATTACTGATATATTGCAATATATCAGTAATATTTCTGTAATATTACTGATATATTGCAATATATCAGTAATATTTCTGTAATATTACTGATATATTGCAATATATCAGTAATATTTCTGTAATATTACTGATATATTGCAATATATCAGTAATATTTCTGTAATATTACTGATATATTGCAATATATCAGTAATATTTCTGTAATATTACTGATATATTGCAATATATCAGTAATATTTCTGTAATATTACTGATATATTGCAATATATCAGTAATATTTCTGTAATATTACTGATATATTGCAATATATCAGTAATATTTCTGTAATATTACTGATATATTGCAATATATCAGTAATATTTCTGTAATATTACTGATATATTGCAATATATCAGTAATATTTCTGTAATATTACTGATATATTGCAATATATCAGTAATATTTCTGTAATATTACTGATATATTGCAATATATCAGTAATATTTCTGTAATATTACTGATATATTGCAATATATCAGTAATATTTCTGTAATATTACTGATATATTGCAATATATCAGTAATATTTCTGTAATATTACTGATATATTGCAATATATCAGTAATATTTCTGTAATATTACTGATATATTGCAATATATCAGTAATATTTCTGTAATATTACTGATATATTGCAATATATCAGTAATATTTCTGTAATATTACTGATATATTGCAATATATCAGTAATATTTCTGTAATATTACTGATATATTGCAATATATCAGTAATATTTCTGTAATATTACTGATATATTGCAATATATCAGTAATATTTCTGTAATATTACTGATATATTGCAATATATCAGTAATATTTCTGTAATATTACTGATATATTGCAATATATCAGTAATATTTCTGTAATATTACTGATATATTGCAATATATCAGTAATATTTCTGTAATATTACTGATATATTGCAATATATCAGTAATATTTCTGTAATATTACTGATATATTGCAATATATCAGTAATATTTCTGTAATATTACTGATATATTGCAATATATCAGTAATATTTCTGTAATATTACTGATATATTGCAATATATCAGTAATATTTCTGTAATATTACTGATATATTGCAATATATCAGTAATATTTCTGTAATATTACTGATATATTGCAATATATCAGTAATATTTCTGTAATATTACTGATATATTGCAATATATCAGTAATATTTCTGTAATATTACTGATATATTGCAATATATCAGTAATATTTCTGTAATATTACTGATATATTGCAATATATCAGTAATATTTCTGTAATATTACTGATATATTGCAATATATCAGTAATATTTCTGTAATATTACTGATATATTGCAATATATCAGTAATATTTCTGTAATATTACGTGCTATGTGGGTCATTTTTACATTGTTCTTACATTTAAAATGAGATTAGTCCTAAAAAAATAAAACCAAAACTATACACGGAGAAAATTTTATATTAAAAATTACTATGTATGGCAGTAGCCGTGGACCATGCAGAAATTATAAAAATTTTTACTATGTTATTATATTAATAATTATTAAACTCATTTGTAAGAACATAGTAAAAATTTTTATAATTCCAGCATGATCCACGGCTACTGTCATACATAATAATTTTTAATATAAAATTTTCTTCGTGTATAGTTGGAGAAAAATAAGAAAAAGGAATTGAAGAATAATGAAATAATGAAATACATATCATGTACAAAAAATTGCATTTACATAAAATTTAATAGTTATAATATTTATTCTTATTGTTGTCTCAAGTTCATTTCCGCATTTCTGATTCAAGATCAAATTCAATCGCGTAAAGAGCTATGTCAGACAAACGAAAATAATCTGGCATTTGAAAACAGACCTACAAAGACCCCAGATAAAACGCAACCGTTCAGAATTTTCCAATATTTGGATACGTGACCTGCGGCGAAACCGCGAACGTAGGATCTGACTGCACTTGATGCCGTGTTATCGGCGTTGCACATGCAACGGTCCGACAACTATCCGCACGACAGGAATTCGTTTTCACAGGCATTAAGGGGTCTTCCCGTGGCCTCTCGAACTTTCATCTGCGGATGAGAGACACGTGAACTTCCGCCATTGTCTCTAGTCCCTGCCCTGGTTTCCGGTTTCCTACATGATAAGCGTCGAACATGTCGCGTGTTCCGGACACGTGACGCACGCGACGCCGGCTTCTAATGAGTTTCGATTAACCGACTGGCACGCAAACGCGTGTATTGCGTTAGTCTCATGTTAACGTGATTTTCGGTCTGCTGTTGAATGCAATTCCTCACATTACGAGAAAAATTGAAAGTTTAAAGCGACCAAAATTGTGATAAATGCAATCGACAAAAGTATAAGCATTGTCATCTCATAAATTTATTATTAAAAGTTATTGAAAATTCGCATATCAATTTTATATATATTTATATAATTTTCTATATTATTCTATACTATAATTTTCTATACTATTTATATAAATTTCTTAATATGTGATTATTGTATTAGTTTTAATCCAAAAATTTAACTAAAGATTATATATGTAGTGATATCATAACGCAATTTTTTCATATTTTGTCTACGCTTCTATTGATTTTGACGACATTTTCCGATTTTATATATATATATATATATATATATATATATATTATTTCTCAGAGAAAATTATTTTAGAGATAAATATTATAAAGCAAGAAAAATATTAAAACGCGAGTCACTGAAATAGGAAGAATTTATTATTAATTTGGCGTGTATAAGCTTATTATTGTATATGAATAAGTCTATTTTGAGTAAATTTTTTATTTACGTTCAAATACGCGTTAATATATCCCAATTATTGATAAAGCAGTAACAATGGGGTGGGGTATTTAGCGTGCAAAAATATGTTTTATAATTTAACAGCCACATAAAAACATTTCCTGTATTATAACTTTTCTGGATACACAGATTTTTTTTCATACCAATGTCTTCTCTCATCTGTGTGCATCCACACATTTTTACAAACACATGGTTCTCCCGAGAAAATTAAATACCGCGGTTGGTGATAATAAAACTGTAGTGTCGTCCTATTATCGTTATTTCATGCTCTAAAAATAAAAGATTTTATTTTTTTTTAAGATACATAATGGCCGGTATTCATAGTCGGATCTTATATTTAAGACCGTCTTAAGTACAGTCTTAACTCAATCACAGAGCTGTATTAGCATCTTAAGATATTACTTACGATGGTCTTAAAATAAGAACGGACTATGAATACCGGCCAATATGATTTTGAAAATTATCAGTAAATAAAAATTGAGTCATCAGCAGCATCAGAATTCCTGACAACTGTATTGCGATAACTACAGTAGCAGGGTGGAGTTTAATCAGTAATCATCTCCAGCAATTCATCATCTGCTGTATCGATCAGTAATATCCTTACTGATGACTGGTTCGACGTTCTCTCCAATCGTCTTATATATCATTGCTGGATGATTCTTTCTTACGAGTTTAACTGAACCTCCTGCGACATCTAGTGGCGAATGAACCAGACACATTGCTAGCCCGATCTATATTGCGTCATCTACGGACGCGCTTGTGTTAGTACCGCACGTGCTCGCGATTGAGGCACGAGTAGCTAGATCTCGCAAGACTCGATCCGTTCGCGTAAATATTTCATGAGTTCTTCCGACGTGCTGACTATGCTGAATCATTGCATTTTTAGTGAAATATTGTAAGAAGAGACCAACAGCCAAAAACAAACGATCGCATATTCTTACGTAACGATGTCTTCTAAGTGGTTCACAAATAATAATACAACGTGTGTCGTAAATTGCAATCGAAAAGCAAACGTAAAAATTCTTCGTAGAAAAAAAAAACGTAATTGTCATATCGAACGATAATAATTTTTTAGATTATAAGTTATTGAAAATAAACGATTTTACTCGAATCAGATATGGATGTAAAAATAAATAACGAAACATACATACTTGTAACAGATATCTGTTTTATACAGGGTGTCCCATTTAAATCGACCACTCTTGATAACTTCGCAGGAAGCGGTCGTAGAGAAAAATGATTCATACAAAAGTTATTTGACTTTGAGGGGGACATAAGATGGATCAAACGAAATTTTTCTAGGTGGAGGCGTTTCGGAAATTTGAAGGTGTAAAGAAAACACATAGTAACTGCGCAACCATGTATTTTCTTTACATCAATTGATTCATCCTACTATTCTACGCATAAAAGTATTAAAGTACAGTTATCAATAAATGAAGAGTTTACATGATATTTTATATTTCATGTCAAAATATATCAAAATAAAATGTAAAATATCTCGCAAACTATTGATTTTTTGATAACTTTACTTTAATACTTTTATGTGCAGAATAACTAGAGGCATATTATATTATATAAAAAATTCATATGATTCCATTTAAAAAATCAAAGGTCACCTTCAAATCCGAAACGCCTCCACCTAGAAAAATTTCGTTTGACCCATCTTATGTCCCCCTGGAAGTCAAATAACTTTTGTATAAAACATTTTTCTCTACGACCGCTTCCTGCGAAGTTATCAAGGGTGGTCGATTTAAATGGGACACCATGTATACATACCTGTTATACATGTTGGTTTGTATTACACAACACTTTGTGGATATAGCATAGAATGAAACCAAAAATTGTGGACATAGCACGGAATAGAATTGAAAATTGCGAACGTAGCGTGTTTACCCACTGGAGAGTTTCGTGGATATGGCTACATAGTTCAATGTCTGTGTTTTATGAACACAGAGGCGTATTTCCTAGCGATCTTACTTAAAATGTAGGTGTGACGGCTCTGAGACCTCTTATGTATTGTATTTCGAAGTTGTTAGGTAACTTCGAACTATGTATCGATATTTACGTTCCAGCAGAGAATCACACTTTCTCGATCTCTCCTTGATCTCTTTCTCGAGTTGTTTTTCCAAATATTTCTCCATGAAATGCCTTATGCTATATTTAGATATGCACGTTTTATGCTACAAAGCGGATATAATGGCAACGCAGAGCAATAAACTTAGTTGATTGTGGGAACATTATAACTAAATCAGAAGATTCAAAAGCAAAGTGCAATTCGTATAACAAATTTATAGAACTAAAGATGGAAGACCATTGTATATTGCAAGATTACATTTGTTTTGTGATCACGAGATATTTACTATAAGTAACGACCAAATTGAATCATTATAGTTAGCATGGAAATATTATAAAGAATTAAAAAAGTATAGGGCAAAATGCATTATTTATAATAAAATTTATGATAATATACATAAGCCCAGATATTTACAGTTACATTTGAGAATGGAACATCTAGAAAAGATTTGTGGGATGTCAAAAAAGGAAATTAAATGTAGCAATGTAGCAATACTACACAGAGTTAAAAGGATATTGAGCTAAATGCAATTTTTGTGACAAAGTTTATGACACTTCACGTTTAACAATTTCGAAGTACCTTTGAGAAGAGATCATTTAAACAAGATAACAAATGAAAGTAATTGAATATGACAATATATTAAACTAGAAGACAATAAGGCACTGTGTATTATTTGTGATTACATTTATGGAATATTAGACAAAAACTATTTCTCTCAAATAATCATTTGATTTTGTACTACTGAATGAGTGCATATTCAAGAACTGATAAAAGTACACGGAAAAAACGATAAGATCGCCACAACCACAATAATAGTAATATTTGGTACAGCCACGTCCTGTGGTTGTCACATTCACATTGATGTGAAGGCAACTATATGTATTTGGTACAGCAAACATACACGGAGAAAATTTTATATTAAAAATTACTATGTATGGCAGTAGCCGTGGACCATTGCTGGAATTATTAAAATTTTTACTATGTTATTATATTAATAATTATTAAACACTCTTTTGTGAAAACATAGTAAAAATTTTTATAATTCCAGCATGGTCCACGGCTACTGCCATACATAGTAATTTTTAATATAAAATTTTCTCAGTGTAGTGAATGTTGAGACAAACATATACAGATACACTACACAAAACAATGTGAATGTGACAACCACAGGACGTGGCTGAACCAAATATTACTATTATTGTGGTTATGGCAACCTTATCGTTCTTTCGGTGTACTGGAATAAATAAAATAGATAATAATAAATCCAAAAAGAGAAAGAATACAGCGGTAAGTATGAATATTATATGAATATTACTGTTTCATTTTTAAATTGCTCATATGTATGATGGTATATAATAAACGTATCAAACGCTAAATAATAATCATTTATTTATTACAAGAATTATAAAAATTTGAGTCAGGTATTTAGCATTTGTATTTTGTGTTACAAATATTTAAATTAAATAGATTCATTTTTAGTCAAATTTAACAATAATTTATTAGTATTAAAATTATTTTAATTTGTCGTCCATTTAATATTTAAATATTCAGTAATTAATGGAAATTCCTATATTCGAGTCAGATAAACATTTATAGATTTTAGATATTTTAACCTGGATGCTTAATTTCTCAAATATTCAGATAAAAAGATCTCCAAAAATGACAATTTAATAATTGAACAATGTATATGAACGAAACGCGTAATTAATGTAGTCGTAATTAAAATAATTACACTTCTGTGCATTTTCCACTTCCTTAATCATTTCGTATATAAATGCACGTAATCGACAGTTCAAGTTTGTTGGACAACAGTGATTGATACAGATTTCAAAATAAATGTAAAAAATTAGTGATACATTAATTAATATATCTCTTTCGACTCTAATTTCTTAGACCAAATGAAAAAAAGAATCAACGTTATTGTCGAATTACTCTAAATCTTTGTTATGTATGTGAATAGGAATAACCATTCTGACACTGGATAGTTAATTAATTATTTATCAACCAATTTAGTTGCATATTGTGATGTATGTGAGTATATTTTATACATATTTTATGTATGTATAAATATCTTATTGTTAGTTAATTCCGTCTATTGTTCTTCAAAAGGATTAGTACACAGCGGCAATATCCTTTACTCACACACAATCGTCTTTTCAATCTTTTATAATATAAATATATTTATACGGAATGGGAATCGAACCAGGGACTTACAATCTATGGTTTCGATTGTTTTCGCATCCCACTGCGTCATCCCACGATACATATTGTACATTTACAAAATATTTGAAGAATCAGAATGTATACACACACATACATACATATGCACACAGACAGAATGATCTAGAGCGCTTGTGATTTTCTTAAGAATGGTTGAAGATAGAAAGAAATAATACAGAACAAATTTGATTTCAAATAAATAAATAAATAAAATTGATAAAAAATGTATCTAAGTATAGAATATTTCAAGATAAATGATAATTTAAAAATTTGTTTTGTGTTAAACTTTGACAAATAGTTTGGAAGATTATTTTGCGTAAAACATGATATATGAACATATAGATCTTATTCTCAATACTTATATAATTATAACACAGATGTATATTATACGTAGATAATTATTGTATTTAAAAAAATAAGAAAAAAAAATACGCCCCCGGGTGGGCTCGAACCACCAACCTTTCGGTTAACAGCCGAACGCGCTAGCCGTTTGCGCCACGGAGGCTGTTAATTCCTTTCGTCTTATATATTGCATATATATATATATGCAAAAAATTTATTCATATTCATATATATATATGAATATGAATAAATTTTTTAAATCAATACACTTCAGAAATATCTAATTATAATTTATTATTAAAAAAGTATATTTTTTCAATAAACGCATCTAAGAAATATCCAATAAATTTTTCCTCTTATTATACAGGGTGTCCCAAAGCACTGTATCCTTTGGTCGTGAGGAGATAGAAAGGATCGAGAAAATTAAAAATGTCCTCTACCATTTTGCGATATTCGCAATAGTTCACGAGTTATTAATTATTAAAAATTTCCGTATTAGCCCTGCCTACCGCCAAATGTAAGCGTGCGGTGAGATGCGGCCGCCCAGTGCGGGGCGCGCGGGGATTTGTTTATTACAAGCGGCAATGGGCGACAGCACACAGGACGCGTTGACGCGTTACGCGCGGCAAGAAGCGACGCGGTAGCCAATCAACGTGTTGCTTTTCCGTTAGAACCAAAAGTTTATTGGCTACCGCGCCGCGCGTAACGTGTCAACGCGTCCTGTGTGCAGTCGCCCAATGAGTGCATCCAGATGCACAACCACTCACTGAGCGCTCAGTGAGCGGTTGTGCATCTGGATGCACCCAATGATAGCTCAGAACGAGGGTCCAGCCTTACGCGTCGCTCGTGCGTCCTATTGACGCTTGTGTAGGAATACAGGGCCGTGAGGCCGATTATTGATAGGAGATCGGGATAATTACGAGAGTAGTGGAGCGGTCGTGGTTTAGCATGCTAGGTGCTAAGCGTGGAAAGCGAGGGATCCCGAG
>NJRL01000781.1:91416-105377 GCA_003063815.1 Aphaenogaster rudis
AGAGAGAGAGAGAGAGAGAGAGAGAGAGAGAGAGAGAGAGAGAGAGAGAGTTCATCACAACCACGCCGCGAAATTTTCGCCGTCTGAATAATGATCGTTGTGATAATATCCATGAACGACCATCTTTTTATGCACCGGCAATAGGTGTGACTCGTCTCTTTTTATCCTTATCGGCACTGTCAACGCAAAAGAAAAAACGTGTATTAGCGAACCATTGGACGGTATTGCGAAAGAACGTCAGATTTTTATTACTATTCTCTGAAGTCGCACGCAGTATTGAACAAATAAGTTGACGCGTATTTTGCTCGCCGATAGTAATAAGCTCGCTTGCCTTTTTATCTGTGCTTATCACAGATGCGCAAGGAAGAACGTATATTGGCCATTTTAACGAACTATTAGAAAATATCGCCAATGTGTTTACTTATTTCATAGTTGACAAACAAGAAGGCGGATTTTTATTATTAGTGACAGTTTGCTTTGTCCAATAGATTTTCTTTGATTTATATCAATTGAATTATGTGGTAGCGATAATAACGGCATTTTACAATTACTTTGATACCGCTTTTGTTTGATAGAGATTTGCACAGATTTAAGTATCATGAATAAAAAGATAGCAACCAAAGTTGGCAACCAAAGAATGAGTCTATCTTCTTAGCTACAAATTATTGCGTGAAACAAGCATAATCAGATCTGTCGCTCCTGTTGCGCACGCACATACACACACACACACACACACACACACACACACACACACACACACACACACATGTTCTGTGTTTCTAAAATAAAATAAATATATACGTTTTAGAGCGATAAAATAAACGGATCTTTTATTTCTCCAGATGCCAGAAGGAAAGAAAGGAAGAAAAATGTAATAAAATAAAGATGGAAACGATGTATATTTAACTGAACAGAAAATACAAAAAAATGTATTATAATTTCTGATTCCAATATTAAGCTTTTGGCCAGAGATGTGCTTTTCCTAGAAGACTCGGTAATCGACATTATTTCAGGTACGGAGACCGCTATTTAATCTAAGAACTTAATGATTTATGGCCACTAGTGTACCTATCGATAAGATTCGCTCGATTTGGGAATCTCGCTGGAGGGAAAAAGAGAGCGATGGAGGGAGAGGGGAGGGAGTCAGGGAGGGGGGAGAGAGAGAGAGAGAGAGCGCGCTCTTTATGTAGTTGTGGCACGGATGGTGCGAGTATCTCGCGAACAGTTGTCAATGATTCCGCGTGTCCACCCCGCTGCCCTCAATTGTCTCCTCAGGCCGCTCGCTTCTTTGGAGGAGTCTCAGGGCGCGCATGTTAACATTGCCTAGAAATTCTACGAAGCGTGTCGCCGCTAGTTCGGTCGACTCTCTCTTTCTCTGTCTTTCCTTCTATCGAGTAGCCGGCCATCTCTCCGTTTTCATTTAACCCGTCCGTAGCGCCGGATATCGGGCGAGTTCTTGTCTTCAACAACCGGTAACAAGACTCCGCACGAAGTCACGAAGCGCGTACGTGCGAGCACGTGAGCCGAGAGAGCAAGACGGAAGACACAAAATACGATGCAATTGCGACGACGCCATCGCCTGGAGCGGGATATTCGCTGGGAAGATTGAGTCGCGAAGGACAATATTTGCGTTGCGACCCAAATAAAGTCAGATGAATGTGCGGAATAACTCGTAGAACTTGTCACGAAGCAAAACGGTCGAAGTGATCATTTAAAAAAGGACCGTTCATGGATAAAGCCCTTCTTAAAACAAATGATTCAAGTATAATCACGACGCCATCGTATCAAGTAAAATATCTGAACCGATCTGGAAAGATTGAACCGCTTGAAATAACTTTTGTCAAAATACAATCCGAATAAAGGCGGTTGAATATATGATGTTCTTCGAGGTTACCGCAAAAAAGAATTTGAAACAAACATTTAGAAAGCCATAAACAACTAATATAAATTGCAGCATTTTAAATTACCCCCCCCCCCCCAATAATATATACAACTTTTTACTATTCGAATAGAGATATTTTTAAAGCAAAAATACCGTAGCAATTAAACACAGACGCTGCATGGGATAATTACTTTCTAATTCAACACTGGTTTTTTTCTTTCGATATAAAAGATCGTTTATTGCTCGATGCACATAGAGAAAACAGTAACATCAGCAATTAAAAAATTTAGAAAAAAATAGCATCTCATTTAAAATTGTAATATTCTCTCATATTGTAAAATTGCGGTAAGAAAAATAAATAAATTATATGAACTAATAAAACGTAGTAATATTGACCATTTATAATAAATATATTAAAATAGAATACAAGAGAAAAGTAATATAAAATAGTTTTATTAATGAAAAATATAACATTGATACAAAAATGTCATAGTTAATGTGACCAGACGTCCCGCTTTCGAGGTGATTGTCCCGCTGTCCCACCAAACACATCAAATGTCCCAATTTTAGCAAAAAAAAGTCTTGCTGAAAAATATATAAATTTTGACAAATTGTGATGGTAAATTTAATACTTCCAATATACTTAAATTTCAGAGTTGTCATATTATAATTGCCAAAACTACTTACTTTTTCTGACGATGTAAATTTCGTATAGATACTCTATATATGTACATACACTGCATATAAAGTTATGTACCCTAAGATGTATTTATATAATGCATAATGATTTCAATAAATAATCGGAATCTCGAGGCTTCTGTAAATAGAAGCGCGCTAATTTATTCGCGCAACATTTGCCGCTTCGAGAAAATTGCACAGCCGGAATCATGGTTTACAAGCGAACGACCATCACCGTACGTTGGGCACATAGAGCCTGGAACGGTGGTGGTCGACCGCCTATTATTGTGTTAGTGGCGACAGTGTCTTCGTGGTAGTGGTAGCCGTGATGGCTAGTGGCTGGCGCCGCCGGACGTTCAACAATGGTTGCGCTCCCCTTTCCCGTCTCCCTTTTACACTCCCCTCGCGTTTCACCGTCGCCGCCAGTCGCATAGCCGTCAAACACCCCCGACTACTGATAGCTTCGAATCGGACTCCACATCGGTACGATTTTCACGCGAAATCTAACGATTCTCTCGTTTGTATGTTGTAAATGTGCGATTAATTTTAGTTTTGCAGTTGTTTCCTCAGCCACGCGATTAAATCAGCTTTAATTTAGTCATGCATCTTTATGTGAAATAATCTAATAATAAGAGCTTTCTTATAATAAGAATTTTATAATTATAAAAAAAGCGACTCTTTAATTCACGAAATTTCACACTTTTAATTTGTAATCACGAATTTGTCTAACAATCGATAGACCGGCTCGTTCGACAATCTTTTGGGATTCTTTTAGTTATCTTGTTACTTCCTGTGTATATATATATAAATTATCCTAGTTTTTTATTCTTCAATTTTTCTTTTATAAATCAATTTTAAATAACTTTTATTTATTGAAAGTATCTGCGAAAAAGAGATTTTCATAAAATGCAAGTTACAAATTGTACTGGAAATTACACTAGAATCGAGAAAAATTGGAAAATTCCAAACGATTAGATCAGTCGATAAGAATGAGTCGCGTGACGCTCGAAGCCACCGCTACTCCACTCGGGCAGCGATTGCGCCGTACAAATGCTGGAAGCGTCTGGAGGGTACGCGCGGGGAGCCGGGTGGGACAAGGCTATAAAAAGACGCAGGTGAGGGGCGGAGACCAGTCGGCTTCGATCCGTCAAGCGATCGTGTGTGATTCTGGTCGGTGGTACGTTCGGTCCACTATACGTTCGTACGCGGCGATCGCATCAATTTGTCATCATAATCGGCGCGTAACTGCCGCTCAAGGATAATGCGACTGGTTGGTGAGATGAGTACTGGTGTGTGATCCCGCACGTGATTCCACACGTGATTCCTCACTCGATCAGCGAACGAGACTAGAGAAAACAAGTTACTCCACGGAGACACGAGGAACGGGCATCCAGTGCATCCACCCTTCGTTCTTCACGTGCATTTACGCCTCGGTATTCGACGGCTCTTGCGGTCGATAAGCACACGCGCGGTGGGTGTGTGTATATGTGTGTGCGTTGGCGCGCTGTCGTCGAACGATCACCCAGAAGCAGTGTGCCCACGAACAGCGTCGAGAGGAAAGAGCGAGCGCCAAATCGATCGACTCGGCTGTCCGAGTAACTTTTGATTGCTGCTGCCTGCATGAAGGCGATGGTGGTGAGCCCGGTGAGTGGCAGAGTGCCGCCCAACCATCGCGGCGTTCTGCACAATGGCTTGGGAATCGGCGGCACCAGACGCGATCTCGAGGCCGAGGAAGTGGCCGCTTATCTGACGAAACTGCGTTCCCTTGTGCCGGACATGCCGCGCAAGCGAAAATTGTCGAAGCTCGAGGTGATTCAGAGGGTGATCGAGTACATCTGCGACCTGCAGACCGCTCTGGAAGAGACGAATGCTGCGCATCAAGATGTGAAGACGACGACGATGACAACGACGACGGTGGCGACGGCGGCGGCGGAGGCGACGGTAACGGTGACAACGCAGTCTTCAAGACAACCCCTGCAACCTTTGTTGAATGCCGCCACGTCGACTGCTACGACGACTACCACAACGTCCGTCGTAACCGCAACAGTCGCCGATCGGTGACCTGCCGGTGGGACCCATTAGGGTACAGGTCGCATCGAGGCCACCCTCTTCGTGGACTAGGTAGATCGCTCTGCTCTTCGAAAAGGATGTCCGCCGGCTGATCTACTCTCGACTTGGGTCACGGGAGGAAGTGTCAATCATCGCCCGGAATAAAATAACCGGGGACCATCCGAGGGTGCGCCTACACCTGAAGACGAGATACGCAACGGAGACGGAGAGGGACATTTTGATCAAAAAGCGAGTCCTGCACCGATTTCTAAGCTCTGCCCTTCTACTACGAAGGGAAATTGTAAATACATTTGTATATACGCTCATCGCATTCCACGCGAGATCTCGCACGGTTATAAGGACCTGATACGAATTTTCGTCCTTCCCTTTCTTCTTTTTACCTCTCTAGGATCTTATCATTCCAATATTTTAATCGACCGCACGACGTTGATTAAATCGATCGCGAGACCAGCGATTGATTTTGTCGTAATCTTTGCTTTCGAGATTCCGTTTTGCGACCGATAGACTCCGGAAGGCAACGCGCAAGATTTCGATTAATGTTTGTTCTTTGGTACAAACATGTCTCTATTTTTGCGATTGAAAAACTAAATCGACTCGAGTCCTCCGAGGGCGAGAATCCATCCTGTTCCTCGTCGGTCGCATCGAGTGCGGCAATACACGCGCGCGTTTGGACATACTAAGCGCTCTCAAAACGTTTGTTACTCGAATCATTACATAGCGCCCCGCCCAACTGGTCTCGCCGATCGATCGCCTTTTCTTGTGGAGGTCCTCCTCAGAGGTTTGCCTCGTCGCGCGCGTGTTCGCAGATAGCAAGGATAAAACTCGTTCCTCGTAAAATCGAAACAAAGCTACGTGACAGTCGGCAAGTTCGGATTTCGGAGACACGAGGTGATGATCGATCAGACCGGCTACGGTTAGCGTGCGAACTCGCCGAGATTTGTTTGACGAGGCGATTTGACGAGGTTTATTTTCTATCAAGATTTCGCGCTCTATCGCTGGTATCCTTAATTATTATATAGTTATCACTGTCGTTGTTATAGCCTCTTATGTTATAATTTAGAAAGTGCTGACTCCTCGCCTCCTCAACCCGCGTGAATATTGTATATTTGCAAAGACTGAAAGACTGTAAGTACATCATTGCGCGGGTATACTGCACTCGTACACACAAAATAAATGCAAACTGTGTCTATAAGTTAGTTTTGTGCATTTGTTTTTATCTTGTGAATAGCGTATTCCTGTTCCTGATAGCCTATCCTATCGATCACGTATGCACGCAAATAAATTGACTAAATAGGAAATAATTCGTAATTAAAATCTATATTTTTCTATAAAGTCAAACACTGGAAATATCAATATCGAAAATGAAAATTAGTAAAGGACAATGATCATTCAAATTAAGAAAAAAGCTAAATTCAAAAGAAAAGGCGAAATTCGTTGAAGGATTCCTTCGAGAAATACTTTTCATCAGTTTTAAAATATTTTACATATATATATTCGCACGTTCGATATATAAATAAAAACATTTATTATATGCTCTCGTTACTTTAATTTTGAAAATTTTCGTTTCAAATCGAAATGAAAGTTTCGGATATTTCGTTAACTTGACGGATTAAAAGATTAAATAACACGACTAGATATTATTTAATCGCGAAAATTAAAATTTCTAATAAATATAAATATATATTTATTATCCTCTGTGAATTAAAAATATATATATAAGACACATTTATATGTTTATATATTCTTAAAAATAAGATTGAACTTAAGAGGAACCTGATCAACGTACTTTTTGCATCGTCCACGAGACTGTAAATCTGCTAAGATTCGACGATATCGGGAATGAAAGCTGGATGGTATAAACTATAAAGGGAAGAGGACGAATGGGAGGGTTAAATAGACGCACGTGCGCGCAACAATCTACACTAAAAGAGGGGTGGCGGTCGTTCGCCGTCGCCATCAGTCTCGTCGGAAGGCAAAGGATGTGTGCGGATTGTACAAGGGCGACACATCGTTCCGGTGGGGTGTAGGAGTTCGCAAAGTCCGTATTGATCGTCTTCTGACGCGGGTCACGTGCGCGTTCCTGGGAACGCTCGATCCGGGTTATACCCACGGGAACCGACTCCGACCCCATGTCCCTTGACATTCTCTCTTTCTCCCTCATCTCCCCTCTTCCTCACTCGTGTCGGGTCTTCGTTCCCCTGTTCGAGCGAGTCCGGAGTCAGTGAGTGAACGAGGGGATGCAGTTATTGACTCTTCGGAGGATTTGGACAATCTTATAAGAGCATTCAACGTCTAAGTATATTAACTCTTCATTTAGAAATATTCTTAACTTTCTTGTACACTATACATATAACATTAAGAAATATTAAAAGCTCGGAAAATACAGAGATCGATTTGCAAAATTAAAAAAAAAAAGATTCGCTAATCGCGATATTTGAAGTTAATTATTTCACCCGTCGAAACATTGTTATGCCAATAGAATCTAGTAAAGTTGAAAGGAATTAAAACGACAAATTTTTCATCTCGAAATTCTCACAATTATATTTATATTCCATCATCATAAAGGATTTAGTGTAATGTTCGATTTTATATATTGGAATCCGTAGATTAACCATTCTCAGAAATGTCCGTCTTATGTTTAAACTTGTTTATTATAAATAGCTGCCATGTACGTTAAACAAAATAGGTATTTCTTGCTCCGATTTTAAGTCATTTCAGATGTTTATAATAGACAGATGCGATAGAGGGTGAAAATCTCTATTCCGACATGAGGGTAGTGGGCTACACTCACAAAGCAACTGCCGATTGATGATTGTGAACAGTATGCTGATAATGGAAATTGTCCTTCCTTATCTTGTTACGTGCGACCATCAAACGCGGGGGACTGTGTTCTGGATGGTCACATGAAAAATGTCGCAACATCAAGGAGCATCCATTTTCCTTGAAGTAATTTTACATAATAAATATTTACTACGAAATTTTGATTGAGTTTACATCTATACAAAACATGTTTAATACACAGACTTCTATATACTAACTAGGCTGCTCACTCCGTTGCCATCTTTGATGCTAAAAATGTGGGTAGCCATTTATAATTCCGATTATACTAATGCATGTATAAATCACACAGACAATATATTCACATGATACACTCAGTTCACGTGGTACACAGACAGTGTATACACATATACATATATCGGAACTAGTAATGGCAGCCAGGTGCGCTTCTGTCTTTTTCTATCATATGCAAAATAACTGAACTGAGCAGTCTAGTTAGTATATAGAAATCTGTGGTTTAATATCGTCTCTTCCGATAGCTACACGTTCTCAACATAATTTTAGAACTTAATAAGTTTTTAACCCAAATTGTGCAAGAGTAATATCCGCAAATATACGATAAGCAATATAGAAAAACAAGAAATTACAAATACGAATAAAGAATTAATTATAGACTGATCATATCAAGAAAAAAAAAAAGAAGTCGACGCCAGCTATTTTTTTCTATTACGAATACAAGAGAGATGATATATATTTATTAATGTTTGAGAGATAATTATGGCACGCACACATTAATATTCATTTAACATTAATATTTAAAATAAACAACTGTCTATATTATAGACTATAATTTGTACATATTACGGGATTACATACTAATAAGTTTTGTATAGGATTATGAAACTGATGCTATTGTTATGAAATATCACTGATAGTTGAGCAGGAATACTCTAATTTTCCGTTATCAATGATAACGTTATGAAATATGAAAATCTAAGAAATATCTGAAAAATGCCCAAGGAACATCTCTAAAAGTTTTAAAATGCCTCTGCGACGTTTCGAAATCTTTTAAACATATTTGCGATATTTCAAAAATTTTGAAAGTTCTATAGACATCTTTATATCAAAGTTTAAAACGTCTTCATGAATACTCTATTTAAATGTTACTTAATTTAGACACTTAATATGGATACTTAATTTAGATGTCGAGATATAATTGTTTTTTTAAAATCAGATTACCATTTCATGAAATAGTTAAGTCACATCGGTTAAATAAATAAAAATGCATAAACACACAATGTCCTATTGAATTATTCATCAAATTTAAATTCAAACTATATATTTTGGCAAGCGGAACTAGTAATTCTCTTTTATAAAAAAATCATGTGCGAATATAGTTCTTTTACACCATGAATATTAGTATAGTTCATCTACATATCTTGCAAATGGATTATAGATGCGATCAATTTTTAATTGGCTTTTCTAAATTATATCTATATATAAATCATATTTTAAACGGATGCTTTAAATATCGCTGCAGTATATCAATGAAAATTAAAAGTTTTAATATAATATAATATAATTTAGTTTTAACTTCTCACATAGTAAATGAGAAAGATACTTGAGAAATATCAAAGTGCTCAAGTCGAACCTCGCTAACTCGGAAACTTCTAATTCGAATTTTTATTCACTCTCTACACTCTGTATTTCTATGACTTGAAACATTCGATAAATCGAAAACTTTTATAATTCGAATTATTATTTGTTCTCTTGGCATTCAAGTTAGAGATTCGACTGTATTTAAATTTTTCTCTGTGAATAATGGACTCGAAATGACGGAATCTAACGATACCAGTTAAGAATTAAACAATAAGAACACTGTAAAGTGT
Organism: Aphaenogaster rudis; assembly: GCA_003063815.1. Taxonomy (NCBI): domain Eukaryota; kingdom Metazoa; phylum Arthropoda; class Insecta; order Hymenoptera; family Formicidae; genus Aphaenogaster; species Aphaenogaster rudis. The sequence goes on from NJRL01000781.1 coordinate 100,714, forward strand.
ATGTTGCATCACGCCAAGATGACTCGTCGATGAGGTATAATAGGTGTATATAAAACTGTTTTTTTTCTATTTGTTTTTTTTCACTGAGTGAAATTTTTAGTCAACATTAAAGAAATTAGCGTTTTTTCATCAAGCGTGCATACACGTGATTTGTATCAGATTATTTATGTACTATTTCATACATAAGAGACAAGTCTATACCTAATTAACGTCCTTTCACAATATTAAGCAGTGCCATAAGATGTTTGCGTAATAAAACTATTTAGTTTACACGCGGTTTCGAATTATACCGATGTCTTATCAAGATAATGGAGAAAAGATAAGAATTGTCTTTACTAGACTTGAGTAGTCAGATATTTTCTGATAGAGTCTTTTTCTCGAGCGAGCCACGCGGCGTTCAATCTAATAGATTCCACGCACTGCTGCACCGTTCTTTCGGTACCCGGAGTCGGATGACCTTCGAAGAAGCTTTCTACATCTTTGGCTTGTTCCTCAGTGACAAAGTTCTCCGTCGTAAACTTCACCAACCGTGCCAGCAAAAAGCCGCCCTCGTAACGATCCAACAAAGTCTTCCATTTCTCTTTGAAGAAATTCCATGCCATGAGACGTCCTTTGTATGACAAACCCACGGACATAATGGCGAATACTGTGTCCTGAGCACGGACTTCCTCGCTCATAGCAAAATCCAAGACCTTTCTCAGCAGAGCTTCATCTTTGATCGCGCCAAGCGCTCGCAGAATACGCTCTTTCTCCTCTTGAAGATCAGCTTCTTTGTACAGTTTTATCATAGTCTCATAAGTATTAGCATCACCCACGGAGAGCACAGCTCGATAAACTGGACTGCGCAAATCAGCAGCGAGTGTCGTCGTGCCGTTCACATGCAGTTCAAATCTTCTCTTCGCTTCCTTGATAGTATCTTGATCATTTAAAGCCGCCATGCGGCCTAACACGAGAGACCTAAGTAATGTATTTAAATGACTCTCGTTTGATTTAGGATCCCAGCCTAATCTGGCATTAACGTCGCTGAACAGATTACGTCCAAATGCTTTGAGAGAATTTTCGAAGTCCAGATGCGAGATAAGGATGCCGATTTTACTGAGGATATTCACTATAGTAGACCATACAGTATAGTTGTCTTCGTGCAGAAACGCCCGCATTAATTCGAGCACTTCCACTGTGGATGCGTAACCTGCCTGTACCATCGCGAAGAGATCATCCAGTAAACCTAATCTGTCCAGAGGAGGTAACGAGTGATCCTTAATTGCGGGTAACAGAAGCGATAGAGCAGACTGACTGTAACGAGTTCGATAGAAACCAATCGTACCAGGATTGATCTTCAGCCATGTGCCTTCAGGAACGTTTTGGATCACAAATTCCTTGGATTTCGCGTCTAATATATCGTCAAATATCGTTTTGTTCGGATCTTGTGAAGAGGTTACGCTTATTGGTATGAGCCATGTGTTATCCGCATTTTTATCTACTGAACCGTCAGCCAGGAATCTCTCTTGAGACAATGATAAAATCCTATTGTCGCCTTCTTGACGATAGTCGACCTTGACGACGGGGAAACCTTGTCTCTTGGTCCATGACGACATCACTCTACGCACAGCCTTATTACTGGCCTCTTCCAACGCGGCCCAGAGATCCTCGGTCTCCGCATTAGCGTAGCTATGTCTCTTCAAATATAGATTCATACCCTTTCTAAAATCATCGTCGCCTATATATGCATGCAACATACGAATCACAGAAGCACCCTTGTGATACGATATGTCGTCGAAGATCTCGTCGATTTCCGATGGATGACCGACCGGTACTTCGATTGGATGACTGTTTTTCAAAGCATCCAGTTCCAACGCTCGGATATACGTATCCGTCACGAATTGAGTCCAGATATCATACTCTGGGAACAAATGCGCGACGCAAAGAAACTCTACAAATGACGCATAGCCTTCATTTAGCCATAGATGCGTCCACCATTCCATCGTCACGAGATTGCCGAACCACTGATGTGCCAACTCATGTGCTACTATTAATGCAATCCACTGTTTGCGCACCGCCGATGTGTTCTGTGGATCCACGAGCAAACAGGTCTCGCGGTACGTGACAAGTCCCCAATTTTCCATAGCGCCGGACGAAAAATCAGCGATCGCTATGAGATCGATCTTCGGCAGAGGATATGCGATACCAAAGTAAGTCTTATAGTAAGGCAGCACCTTGGTGGCAACTTCCAGGGCAAATTGGCCTTGTTCTTTCTTGGATTTGGGCACATAAACTCGAACTAACACACCATCACTAGACATGTCCTCTATATAATCGAAATCGCCTACTACTACAGCCACTAAGTACGTCGACATAATAGGCGTTCTTTCAAACGTTAATGTCTCGTAATTGCCATTTGTAATTTTGCTCTTCACAGGCTGAAAATTAAAACAAATGAGATAAACATATACACGTACACGCACACGTACACATATATGTTAAAGGCCTTCGCACAGACTTTTGCATAACGCATAACGCATAATGCATAAGGAAATCAGCCAATCAGAATCCTTTATTTTCATCCCAAGATGGCTGATTTCATCCCAAGATTGGCTGATTTTCTTATGCATTATGCGTTATGCAAAAGTCTGTGCGGGGGCCTTTATACTAAACACTATACATAAAGAAATAAAGAAATAATGGAGAGATTAATAATCGATCATATAAAATATTAATTTAACATATCACTCATATATACCAAACATCACATATATACCAAATATAAAAAAAACATAAACAGAAGAAAAATACATATATCTACTTTAAATATAAATCAGAGGATAAGAAGCAAAAAAAGAGAAGCAAATAATATTGCAGATGCTGGGCGCTGCTTACCATATTGGAAAGTGCTGTAAGACCAATTGGTACTTTTAGCGTAATGTCAAATGTGGCTTTGAGCGCTGGTTCGTCCCAGCATGGGAAGCAACGTCTAGCATCTGTTGGCTCAAACTGAGTAACCGCCGCATGTTCAACGGTACCATCCTCCCTGAAATCATAAAAATTTTACATTGTAAAGATGCTCACCATATTCGATAATCCGATGAAGGATGTCTGAGTTGAAATTGTAAGGTGTATATCAAAGGTTGCTTTGAAAGATGGTTCGTCCCAACATGGAAAAAACTTCCGTGCTGATGTAGGACACAAATAGGTTACAGCGCAGTTACCATCTTGCCTTTGAAAAAGATACATATAAATACATAGTTTAAACATTATCTTCATTTATCCATACGTTATATAATTTTCAAGTGCTAAAATTAACAAATAATGATTGAAACGCATTGTTAAAAAAATCTTTTTCCTAATCAAACAATCGAACAAAGATAAATAATTTTATACTTTTTTTCATATATTGCAAAATTATGAACTATATTCTTACCCGCTATATTTGCTTCTATAAAAACCTTTCATCTTGTCATTGATCTCGCCCACGAATTCTATAGTCAAGTACCCACTTTTACCAGATGGCAGGGTTTCAGGAAACACCAACATGGCTGTTTCTTCGGATGCCGACAGTTCAATTTTCTTGGCGATAATGGTCTTACCATTATTTTCGTTGAAAGTCGCACTTTTTATATTAATTTCCAAAGAATTCAACACAATAGTATCTGTTGAGCGTTCCACCTGTATTTAAAAAAAAAAGTAATCGGTAAAGAGAAACGTCATAGCAGTCATCATGTGTTATAAAGATAAATCGTTAAAAAGAGAGTTTAAGAAAAAGTAATAGATAACATTCACAAATACAATAAAAATAAAAGCACATGTTGCTGCGGAATTCATGAGCAAATTATCGAAGGGATTAAAATCATGATTGTCGGCAATTAAGAGATAAAGCGGCCCGTCTTAATGTTTACCGATCAAACTCCAAATCTAAATGCTGTTTAAACAGCCACGTAGAACCGGCGACGTCAGCGAAGGGAGGAGTGGAGCGTTTCTTGGTTATGTTTCCCATATGGCTAGCGGCCGCTTTGTTCTTTATTTCTTATTCAACTTTTTTTATTCGTAAGATGAAGAAAGACGACGTGAGAGATCGGAATCTGCGCGTGGCGGAACTTACATTGAGGTGCACGTTCTCCGTGCCATCGAAGGTGAAGGCGGTGAGATTCGGTATCAATGAGATATCGTAATGATAGGGACGCACGCATAACGGCAGACGGCGGAACGGCTTCTCATCGCCCGACATTGCTCCGCTCAGCTCGCTGACAACTTCACTCGTTTTGCTGCAATAAAGCGCGTGCAATGTCCCACCGTTCTCAACGGTATTCACTTGTAACAGTTGCGATAACAGATTATTGCCGACTCCCTTCCCTTTTTGCTGACTCACAAGGCGACAATGTACACTTCCACGTGCGACGACGCGCGTGAACATGGCCAAAGATGCAAACGGATGTCGATATCTCGTTCTCGATTACCTTGAGTTTTCGACGTCGAGTATCGACTATCGATAATGGTCGCGTTCAACAGACCAATGGCTCTTGGGCCGCGCGCACACTGGACGCGATGAGCGACGAGCGATCGAGCGATATCCAATGAGAGCTCTCCTTTCGGATGTGACGGCCGAAAAAGCAAAGCTCTCATTGGATATCGCTCGTCGCCGGTCGCTCATCGCGTCCAGTGTGCGCGCGGCC
>NJRL01000782.1:0-12283 GCA_003063815.1 Aphaenogaster rudis
GCCATTATCCTGCCACCACTTGCACAATCGCTCGCACGTATCGACGACTATCCGAACACTCTGTACACGGCAGAGGCGGATCTACAGTCCGCGGGACAGACAGAGAGAGAGAGAGAGAGAGAGAGAGAGAGAGAGGGAGAGGAAACTGCCTTGGCTAAAGCCGAGAAAAATTTGTAGGAAAGAGAAGTTCCTCTTTGAAGATAGCTGCCGCCTTCTGTGCGCACGTATATGTGTACACGGATAGTTAGATGGGTGGAAGAGGAAGAGGAGGACCGCGTCTCGCCTTTGGGCATCGATCTCGCGAGAAGAGGAACCGTGGCTCTTCCCTCTCTTGTATCTCTCCTCCCTCGTATCCTCGCGAGCATTATCCTACGATCGACCACACCCGAACCCTCCAGCGAAAATCCGTCGTGGAATCGCACGCGCATATACATTCGTACATCTTCCTCCGGAATTCCCTTTCGGACTGGCGTTACTCGCCGGCGAAGATGAGCGGCGAGATTGTCGGCGGTGGTAACCGTGGATTCTATGAGTGCGTTCTATTGTTCGGAATCGTCACGATGCGAGCGGTGCAAAACTGTGATACTACATTTTAGTTGACGATTCGTTACCACATAATAACAAACATGTTACATCAAAATATTTGTAAGTAGGAATTCGAATTTTGTATTGCGTACACGAAGTGATTTTATTCTTTAAAAGGAGGTAAGGAGACATGTTTAAGTTAGGACGGAATTAAAATGCAAGATCAGACATAATTGAAAGAGAATTATTTCCCGGCGTGAAACGTAATTTCCGGCAAAGTGCGTACAAGCATCGCGCGTGTAAATCGCACGAGTGGAAACCTTAACTGTCGGCTCGGGCGAACGCCTCGAGGAAACGTCAGTTCCACTCGGACGACCATAGTCGGCTTTAAGTTATATAGGAACGGAGTCTTCCTAGCGCCTACAGCTGTCTTCGGCAGCGAGAGGGTGAACGTCGTCGTACTTATCAACCGTTAAAATATTTTCATTGATATATCGATCCCTGGGAGCGGCATCGAAATATCTCGTAAATCTCCAATTCAATAATGCCTATACGCGCAAAATCGTTTACAATTTAATTTCTACTTTCCACTATTTAATCTGCAAAAATTATCTACAAATCGTCTACACATTTAACTTCATATATGTATATATACATACATATATATATATATGTGTGTGTGTGTGTGTGTGTGTGCGTGTGCGTGTGCGTGTGTGTGTGTGTGTGTGTGTGTATATTAGAGTGGAGTGATTTTTGAACCTTATGCCAGACATGGATTTTTGGAAAGAGCATGAAAAATGATGAATTTTGATTAAAAGAAAAAAAAATTAAATGAAAACATACCCCCCCCCCCTCGTAAAAATGAGTGAAAATTGAAAAATTCGATATTTTTCGTTTCTATTTTATTTCAATATCTGTTCGGTTAGTTACCATTTTTTCTTAGTTTTTTCTTAATTAACATTTAATTATAATTTTAAATACTTAAAGATTACACAATTAAATTTTAATATTATAATAAAAAAAGAATTTAAGATTAATAATAATTATTATTAAATAAACAAGCTCGATTATTTATACAAAACAATTATAATCTGAGGTAGGTTACGACGAGCATTAAATTTAGGTGAAAATATAAAATAATTTATTCTAAAAATTAAAATTAATTTGGTACGTTTCGACTTACTTAGTCATCCTCAGCCAAAAATTTGCATTACATATGTAAAAATTATAAATAAGAAATTACATCGATATATAAAGTAAGAGCAATAACATAAAGAGTGAGTCACATTGTTGGTCAAAATTACGTGTAAGTCATAAAATAAAATTTAAAAATAATAAAGTCAACGATACGCATTATAGATGGTCATTACTTCAGTTTGTTGTCAAATGAAACTAGGTGAACTCGTGAACGAAACGTCAAATTATGCGAAAGTGTGGTGTCCACATGTTAACAATGTAAAGTTGGAGGCATCGAGACACTCAGTAGTAACAAATCACATGCTCAATTCGAATCACTCTTTTGACTGGAAAGGAATCACAATCCTAGACTCTGAATCTAATTATCAAAAAAAATTAATCTCTGAGATGTTACATATAAAACGACAGTTAAATGGCATAAATTCAAAAGACACTGAGTTTCTGGATGATTCCTATATTTGTTTACTTGACATGCGATCTAATAATATTACCTAAAGAGATATGCTGTTCTTTTGTCTTTAACGATTATTATCGACACATTTGCCTGTTGTCCGCGCTATAGACAAGATGTATTGTGTATCTGTAACTGATTCATACGCGTGTTCTTTCCACATTTCTATGTAAGTTTTAATTTTCTAACATTTTCCGTGTATTCAATTGTTTTTCACATCGCATACAACCTCGTTTAGAATTTTTAACATCGTATTCAAGCGTGAATTTCTTTAATTTTAAACATTAACTATTTACCGATTGTTATTCAAGGATTATGGACACCACACTTTCGCACAATTTGACGTTTCGTTCACGAGTTCACCTAGTTTCATTTGACAAGAAACTGAAGTAATGACCATCTATAATGCGTACCGTGGACTTTATTATTTTTAAATTTTATTTTATGACTTACACGTAATTTTGACCAACAATGTGACTCACTCTTTATGTTATCGCTCTTACTTTATATATCGATGTAATTTCTTATTTATAATTTTTATATATGTAATGCAAATTTGGCTGAGGATGACTAAGTAAGTCGAAACGTACCAAATTGATTTTAATTTTTAGAATAAATTATTTTATATTTTCACCTAAATTTAATGCTCGTCGCGACCTACCTTAGATTATAATTGTTTTGCATTAATAATAATAACTTTTTGTGTGTAAGTGTCCGGATATACGTACATGTTCGGTCACTGGGACGTTTACCTTATGTATTTTATGAGAAATATGAATAAATACGACATTTTCAGGCATTAACGGCGCTAAAGTGAATTTTTCAATTTTCACCGATTTTTACGGGGGGAGGTACGTTTTCATTAAAATTTGTTTTCTTTTAACCAAAATTCATCATTTTTCACGCTCTTTCCGGAAATCCATGTCTGACATGACGTCAAAATGGAGTCAAACAAATCGCTCCACTCTATATATAATGTATATGTATATATATATACTCAATTACGGCTCAATTATGTTATAATTAAATCTATTCTCCATTGTTGATATAATTCTGATTTTTCTACAGAGACGCTTATTGGCCGGCAGCTCGCATTCGGTCGGCTGATCGCGATCGACAGTGTGTACAATTGCGTACGACTATTTTTCACGTTGATCCGCGCGTCAAACGGAAACGTCTTCTCTGTTAGTCTGTCTTACTCAACTTCTCACGACATATTATCCTATGATCGACCACACCCGAAGCCTAGAGCGGTGTAATATCCATGCGCGCGTATCCTCCTTTGGAATCCCCGTCTTTCAAGCCGGTTGCATCGGCTTCCCCGGGCTCTCACTACTTCCGGGAACATCTGCATTTTTCCAGCCGTAAGTGCATCATCCACGGACGGATGGATTTTTGTCGCGGATTTTACGATCGTTCTCCTCGTGGTACGATTTACGATCGTCTCTCACCTCGCGTCCCTCCTTTCTTCGATACTAACCAAGCAATAATTACGAGTGCATGTTAAATTAAATAATCCTTCGAAAGAAGCGCCATTCGATTTATCGCCGTCGAATCGCTTAAGCCGTTCATTATCGCCAATGAATTAATCGTTTAGTCGTTTATGCGGAAATAATCGTTCGCCGATTATATTCCCACTATATCCCGCGAAGTAGCTAATCGCTGTCATCGCGTCTTGATAAATCACTACACGCTTTTAACGATTCTTAATGTCCAATTTCTGAAGCACTTTAACCGAGCGACTAATGATGGATTGAAACATGCTTAAAATCGACATTTTTTTCATAAGCACGGTCAAGATATTCGAAATCATCCTGACGAACACTTTCGGCAAAAGACTATTCAGATTATAAGATATATCTCTCTACATGAGCGAAACTCTATTTAACCTTTTGCGTCGCTCGTCCATCGCTCGGATTCATCCTTCACGGGTCGTGAATGCAAGTCGTAACGAGCCAGATTAGCTGACTCGAATCGTAGAAATCTGTGGGATTCACGTCGGATGACCGGAACGCTAATCGTGATCAGTGCGGCGATGAGCCAGCCACTCTTAAAGAGGGTCCTAGGCTTTCTACCACCCCTCTTTGCTTTCGCTTTTCGCCTCGTTCTCCCAGGGGTTTCACCCTCGTGTTTCTGAGGAAGACGTTTCGCGAGATTTATAAGAGCACTGTACACGCCCCGAAGCTGTTGACGAAGCGTGGAGCGAGTAATATTAACGTAGTATAAGGACCAGGAGGACCGGGATTTTGTATTTATTTAGAATAGTATGAAAAGAAAGTAACACTTTCTGAGATAAACAAAGAAAATGGACTTTTTCACCGATACGTTCGAATCGATATACATAGGTATAAAAAATCAATCAAGAAAAAAGAGGCTCGGAGCCACAACAAGGTGTTAGTGTCTTAACAATTTAATTGAAATGCTATGATTTTGAGTACATATTACAAACGTTTCGATCCATTTATTCGGATCATCCTCAGCGTATTACAATATTTAAAAAATTAACGGTAGAAGGCACATTAAAACGCAATCGTCTTACTTTATATAACTGAAGGTCGCATGTTCTTATGTCGTCGCAGGGTCAAATGTTAAACTGTAAAATATAAAAGGAACAAATACTAACATCAAAATAAAATAAGAATAAATAAAACAGCAAATACATACATTACGACTATCGCTTGTGTTATATAAATTAGAACTGACGAACAGGTAGCAGGAGCGAGAGCGCGTACTGATCACACATATGAAAAGGAAGGGAGGAGAAAAGAGGAGAAGGGAAAGAAGAATGAGAAAGGGATGTTAATGAGTAGGAAATAAGTTTAGGACTTGTATATATTCTTCTGAAAGTAATATGGTGTCATTTCGTTTATTTAAGGCAGATTTTTGGCGTTTCACATGTGCACCATCTCAGAGACTAATCTTTTATTGTATGACGGTTCTTCGTCTAAAATTTGAACGTTCTCCCAGTCAAATTCATGGTCAGTGTTTAATCTGTGGCAAGAAATAACAAAAGGTGATACAGATTTTTGGACATATGATATATTTATAAACTGCATGCTCGTCCCCGTGCTCGCGAAGCGTAGAAATAACCCCCGTTAGCTCTCCTAATCCACATAACGAGTAATCTCCCCGAGGTAAAAAACGAGCATCGTTTCTGCGTGTTCACGATGACGTTACGGTAGACTAACGGCCGTGTAACTGGCGTAGCGTTACATCACGCGAACGGATCGGGAGTATCGAATTACGAAGACAATGTCACGATCGTGACGATATTTTGCCAATGGTACGGTAAAAATGGTGCGAAGGCAACTCGCGGTTGGACATTACGATCGAGCTCCGTCGCGGTCCGTAATTAGCTCGCGCTTAAAAACGAGGATGTCGATGATGGGTTCTTACGTCGCTCGGAGGAAACGAGAGATCTCTCGCTGAGAGAGAAAGAAAGGAAAAGAGCGAAGTAGAAAGAGAGAGAGAGAGAGAGAGAGAGAAGAAAAGGAAGAGTGATTTTAACCGAGAAACTCGCGTGTTCCGCGTTTATTTGCCGGACTCCTTGCCGGCGTCGTGCTTCGAGAGTGAAGACTTAACGGAACGTGGAAAATTAATGGAATGGAACTTTTTTTCCGCGGCAGCCATGCGGTGACCCGGGATACAATGCGCGCGCGATTAATCACGCTCGTTTATCGTTGATTGACGACGCGGCGACGATGCAACGCAAATTTACGGCGCGCGTATGCTAACGCTTGATCGATCTGCGCTCGATTGAACAAATAGCGCTTAATTTTCCGCACGCGGGTACACCGCTGCGAAATTTATCGCTAAGCATTTAGCATTCGCGCCTTGCGAGACTTATCGCGCTTGTAAGATCGAGCGTTCTGCCGCGATAAAATACGATAATCTCAGGCGCACAATTATACGTCGTGGAATTACCGCTAATTAATTAATATATCGGGTGGCGCGCGCGCGCAACACGGAGTTTTATGCCCGTATCACACTAGCGATTGGCGATTGCGTCTGCGTTTGCATTTGCGTCTACGATTGTTTCTTGACCAATCAAATCGTCAGCAGCTTCTTTCTGATTGGTCAAGAGACAATCGTAGATGCAAATGCAAACGCAGACGCAATCTTCAATCGCTAGTGTGCAACCCATACAGCACAGAACGTTGAAAGAATATTGCTGAAACGTTGCAATGTTGAAGGATGGATGTTTTTTCAATATTGAATCTATGTTGAATTTTCTATATTGATTCTTAATGTTGCTGCAACGTTGAAACAACGCTGCTCACCCACGAGCAGTATGCGGCATCGCCGCCAGATGGACGCACCAGAGTTCTACTTCTCGTAAGTAAAAAACCACCGGATAGAATATAAAAGACACAGCATTATGAGATTTTTCACTCATGTTCTAATGATATGACTCTTTGAAGGAGAGTCCCCAAAATTGGGTCCTAAGAGTAAATATTATTTTGGAAGACTGAAGAACCAATTTCAAATATTAACAATTAATATTATTTTTTAAATTTAGACTTTTTTCCAACAAATCTACATTGCATATACATTGAATAAATGTTGAATCAATATTGTACAATGATCTTGTATGTTGAATAAATGTTGAATCAATGTTCCTGAATGTTGATTGCAACGTCTGCAAGACATTAAATCAACGAACATTGGACGTTTCTGCAATGTCTTTTCCATGTTGAATCTACATTTTGCAACGTTGATGCAACATTCGTAATGTTGATTCAACATTCGTGTGCTGTATGGACAAGGGCGTCCGCAGAATTTTTTCCAGGGGAGCAGGGGCAAGTGATTCAAATTATTACTTCCAGAATTAGAATATTTATAATTTGAAATTTATACACCTTTTAAAATTATAATCCTATGGATTAGGGCAGAGATCGGCAAGGTTAGCACAACTTTGTCTTTCCTTTATTCAAAGGGAGAGCAAATGCTTAATTTTTTGCTGATTCCAGGGGGGGCAAGTACCCCCTCTTCCCCCCCGCCCTGCGGACGCCTATGCTAGTGTGATACGGGCATTACGCGTACACCGTACCTACGGCGGTGCACTCGAGGTACTTACTCGTCCGTTACAATAAAATTGAGAGCTGATACGTGCACGATCGAGCGATATTAAGCGTTGATCGCTCGTAAGATATTTGCGCTGCGAGGTGCGCGGCGATCTAATAAAGTAATTTATTAACGTCGGTTAAACAAGTTTCGCGGGAGGACAAAACCCGTAAATGTGCACAAGCGGGCGATAAATACTTGCGTTTACGGCAAGAAAATGAGTACGCGGCATCGGCCACAGTGTAAACTGATTTTGCGTAGGATACATTTCCGAGATTAATACGTTGTAAAGTCGACGGCATCCGCTCGGATATCGCGGGCTTATTCGCTCAATTCAGTTTCCTCACTTAATTCGCAAATGGAATAACAAACGCGAAAACGTGTGCTACACTCGGGGATTACAGAGACCAAAAAAATGTATATCAGCTCAGTGGTATCAACTCACCGAGATCGGACGTTATCGCCGGTCGTAGTTATCGTCGGACCGTCACGGATTCGCTCCAGAAAATCTGTAGGCAGGGAGAATAAACGTTTTGATAAATCAGACGTGGCGCTGTAACGGCACGTACGTACGTGCGGTTGATCGAGTCGCGTTTCCTTCAAAGACACCGGTGTGTTCCACGGCAGAAATCGAATAAGCTCGAAGCGCGTTTCTACGCTCGCGATCCCGCGGGAGTTTTCAATAAGCTTGGCGACTTGCTCCAATAAATCCCGCGCGCCGAGAACAATCCACGATAAATCATTTTCTAACAGCAGCAACAGTGTTTGCGCTATAACGGTAATTGGTCTAGTCGCCGCCCGGTATATCTCGGGTCTGGGAGTAGCGAGATATTAATGATCGCGCCGGATTGGCGCGTATAACAAAGACACACGTTGCTCGTTTTGCAACAACCGTCAAACGACAGATCGATTTCCTCTTACGACTTTCCTTTCCAAAAACGACCACGAAACTGATATCGCATGTGTATGCGCACGTTCTCCGTGGAGAGGAAACGGCGCAATTCTATAACTTGATTTTCGGTAGATATAATGTCGTTCCTCTTCCGGATGTGAGGTCTCGAAAAGTGTGTCTTCGAAAAAATTAATGCTTATTGATAATATAATTAAACGAAACCCTCAAGATTGAAAATAAAATAAAACAGTTTTAAGATACTTAATAATAAATTAGCAATTTCTCGGATATACAGGGTGATTCAGGAGGAGTTACCGTCACTTACGGAGCTCATTTCTGAATGACATTTTGAGCAAAAAATGTCATATAAATCCGGGTCCTATTTTCAATATTTACAGTTATACTATTAGGGGTATAGTATATTTAGATGTATGGAAGTGGAAAGTGGAGTGTGAACGTCTTCCCCAAAAATACCATCCACGGTTGGTTGTGTTGAGTAGAATGGTGACTCCACTATGTGTGCCGACATCTAGCCCCGACGTCTGGCCATTAGATGTTCTTGCTGAATTTGTTTATATGTCGTTATCCGTGCGACCAAGTACTTTCGCGAGAAAGCGCGCTCGCGCGCGCGCAGCAACAATGTGGTGCCGGGCTGCCGCTTTATAGGGGCATACGCGGCCTCCATACACTAATTTGAAGGTTGTTTGTAAAAGACCTCTTTCTTCAGTTTGAGGAATAAAAAAATTAAAAATAAAAAATAAATTTTTCAGAAATAATCCTTTCTTTAATTGGCTAATATTTTGAAGCTGAAAATGTGTTGTAAATTCCTTAAATTTTTATCAAGTTTTAACTATAAAATTACATTATTCTTACTCACTTATCGGAACAATTATTACAAATCGCACCAATTCTATCGACTTGATTCTTCACAGTTCAATTTGCATCAAAATACAACAGTCTTACAGAGTTTATAAAACATTTTCAAAAATGCCGCCTCAAACTAAAGAGGTCTTTTACAAACAACCTTCAAATTAATGTAACTCTAAATATTGAGAATAGGACCGGGTTTATATGAAATTTTTTATTCGAAATGTTTTCAGAAATGAGTTCCGTAAGTGGCGGTAACTCCTCCTGAATTACCCTGTATACATGTATACTACCCTCCATAAGTTTGGAAACACCCTACGTTTTACAGATAAACAGTCGCATGGCAGTGATCTGTGCAGATTTTTGGTATGAATATATCGTAAGACGTTCAAATGACGATTTATATTTCCATTTAGGACACTTGCAAAACTTGTACATGCCGAAACTATTATAGGATGAGTTAGAAAGGAGGGTTCGCAAAGAGCGAATCACGAGTGAGGTGCACCTCTGGGAGGTTCTCCAGCAAGAATGAAAACGTATCCCGACTGAATCCTTGCGAAAGTTGATCCACCGCATGCCGAGAATATGCAAGGCAGTCATTAAGGCAAAAGGTGGTTACTTTGAGGAATCCAAAATTTATTGGAAATTCTTTATTTTAAAAGCCTGTCGGATAACGTATGTATGTATGTACCTTCATTTTGGTTTTTTTTAGTTAAATAAACGCTTACAAAGCAAAATATTTCGATTTTATTTCCTTTAGGCTGGGTCTACAATAGGGTTTAGTAAGCTTTAAGCCCTAAGGAATTGACCAATCACAGTCGATTATTTTCCTCACATTCAACTGTAATTGGTTAATTTCTTAGAGCTCAAAGCTTATTACACCCTATTGTAGATCCAGCCATATATTGCACACTTTTTATAGGGTGTTTCCAAACTTATGGAGGGTACTGTATTTCTTTCTATTCGCGCATCATCGAATAGAAATAATGATATTTATTTATTCGGACTTTCGGTATTTCTGACGACTGCTATTTTCTATATGACTAACGCACGTAACTATACAACACATATAGACACATAGAGAATTTTGCGGCCATGGCTAAATTGTTTTCCTCCTACGACCGCACTTTCCTCTCCTCGAGCGACCGCGGAAAAATAGACTTTCGACTCGATCTGTCGCTGCCCGATCGGCCTGACGGCAAATAACGAGAATAATGGCCGCGTATGTATATCTCTCGCGGTATTGATGCTTCTCTGTGTCGGTGAGTGTGCCCGCGTGAGTGGGCATACGCTCGTACAACCTCGAGGTCGATGGAAAGTGAAAACGAGTGACTTCTGTATGGACTGTCATAACGTACCGTATCGCGTGTACGCGTTAACGCTAAAAGGGGCTGTTTATTATACATTATTGTCGATCTATATCGGATCGAATAGTACACACCAGTGATGTAGGATTTTCTCTACGAAGGTGAATTAGCGATCGATTTCCCTCTCGTAACAACGTAAGACCGTAAGCAACTTGCAACCGAGTTACCTAATTTACTTCGATCTGTTTCCTCTCTTCTAGTTCCTCTTGATTTCTTTGGATTAATTTAACCCACAGTTTATTCAAATCTCAGATTTCTTATGTCCATTTTCACCAATGTAAATTAACTTTAATCTCGGTTTAACTTACTCTTCATCTCTTTCTAATTCTTAGAACTAGAAAAAGATAAAGAGTAGGGTAGATATATACCGGTTGTGGCCACTGCGCCGGTTTTGGCCACTTTCGCGATTTTCTTAATTTTTTTACTTTCAAGTTGGCTGTAGTGCGTAACAATCGAGAGAACTTTATTCTGCAAGCATTTTTGTTGATCATGCAGACGGGCAGAAGTATGCAAAGAACTGTGTGGCCATAAATGGCTTTAATGTGGCCACAAATGGTGCATCTACCCTATGTTAAACCGAGATTAAAGTTAATCTACATTGGTGGAAATGGACGTTGAACGGACTTTCGAGACCGAGTTAATTTATAATACAATAACGAGCATTCCGAGAATTCTCTGACAACATATACCGCGTGACAATAAGTGTGCGTGCGACGTACGAACGGCTGATAATGATCCACGTGCCAACAATTAACCATGCACCGTCGGGTCGTCATTAGTTTCCCTTATAAGTAGGAAGAGAAGCGTTAGGAACGATAAAGCGTAATTACGTACGTGTGCGCTTCTGCCATTAATAATACACGCGAGTACACGTCCTTGCGCGATCTCTGCGATTCTTTTTAAAGATCTCTCGCATTGATTTATCTCCATAAAAGTCGTCTTCACAAAAACACACTTTCTTCGTCGAATATCTGCTGTTTAAGCGCAGTGTCGGTTAATGATCGGTACGATTCGACCGTTCCTATATGGCGATCGTTCCTTACCGTTTCGGACTTCCGGTAGTCTCGCGAAACAATTTTACGCCTTGGGATATCAATCTATCGGAAATGACTGCTGCTTCTTCAGGGGATTCGGTGGAAAGTTTCTGCGACACGATACTTTCGGACAAATTATTACGCGAAATTACGGCTTTATTCCGACTCTCGCTTTCTCCTATGTTTAAATTAATTAACAGACTCTCTCATTTCGATACACACACACACACACGTATGCGCGGAGCGACTGAATCAAATTAACTATCGAGCTATTATTATACAAATATCGACTGTTATTAATTATTTTTAAAACATGCATCGTCTTTTACATCTATATTTAACGATAAATAAAATCTTTTCTGGATCTATATTTCGTTTAACATACCCGTGCACTTTTAGCAACGCATCGGCGCGCCTAATTTCGCGCTTGATGTAATATACGTGCAATGGCGTGATCTAGACGTATTAAAACAACAGGAAAGCACGAAACTCGTGTGTATACCACTTGGAGACCACCGTTCGCGTGAAAGTTTCGCGGATCGATGTTTCGCAATTACGATACCGCCTATTCAACGAATTAAACCGTCTTATCTATTACAACGGAGCGTTAACTGCTGTTCTGAATTACGTTACGACATAAATTATATGAATTGCCGTTGCTTGTTTGCACGCGCGCAAATATAGCGCGTGCTGGCGCATACATAAAATTGAGTGTGCATACACGCGAATCGTGTAGCTTGAGATGAGTAAGATCGCACCAACGTACGTAGGGAAACCCGGGGCATAACGGGTCCACGGGGCATAATGGGATAGTGTCGAGATCTCTTAACAGAGATACTGCCATGTAATGAAAAGTATGGAAATTATTACTCTTAGATGTCCGTAC
>NJRL01000782.1:18169-38092 GCA_003063815.1 Aphaenogaster rudis
ATCCCATTATGCCCCGCATAAAATCGATACTAAGGTTAACTCACGTTTTCGAAAAACATTAATTTCGTCCTTTTAAACAATTCTTTTGTAGTAAAGCTTGTATTTTCCTTATAGCGGACATTTCAAAGAATATTTTAGTGCCAAACAAAGTTCATTTATTTATTGTTAATACGTTGTAAACTTGTATAAACCTTAGCGTTCCCATTATGCCCCGGGTTCCCCTACAAGGTTTCTATAAAGTCTGTCCCCATCTCTATATTTTGGAAACAGCTCAAAACAAAAAACCGCGAAATACATGTTCGATCATTTCAAGGGGCTACTCTTTTAACCCTTTGAAGTACACATTTTTTTTATTGTTAATTTACAGGCAACCTATGTACTTATAAGTTCTTTGGGCTGCTGATTACGAATCTGAGGTCGAAATTCAAAAATTCAAAATGGCGGATCCAATTTCACGCAAATCGCTTAAATTTTTGCAATTTTTACAATTCAAGCCCGCCATTTTAAATCCGCTATTTTGAATTTTTGAATTTCGACCTCAGATTCGTAATCAGCGACCCCAAAAACCTAAAGTATGCAAGTTTCATGACGATATTACTTATAGATCACTGTAAAATACTTTTTTTTTAAATATGCAATTTTTCACAATTTGTTTATTTATATCATTGCTACAACTAACAAAATTTGATTCTTCACATTTTTTATATGTTTGTTAACATCTTATAGATCTTAAAAGTACAAAAAATCCGGATGAAAAAATCAAAAAAACGTAGTTTAAATAATTACAAAATAATTAAAATAGTTTAAATAATTAAAACGTAATTTAAATAATTACAAATGAAGAAAAAAGATAGAATTGTGGAATCCCACCATGCTTCAAAGAGTTAAAAAAGTTAGGATGATGTCCCCCCAAGGGGGTATCCCAGGGGAATCTCAACTTCAAAAATTTCATAATTTTGAGCCGTTTTCGAAATATATTGGTGGGGACAGACTTTATAGAAATCCTGTATACCTATACGTATAGATATTTGTATATTTTATTGCATATTATATCGTACTTGAAGAAAAAGAATTTTAATACCACGGGGACCGCTACATCGTATGACTTCTTTTTCAAATAATTATAATAGAGAAGCTATCTGTATACGATATCGAGAAAATAGCGTTTTCTCAATATGTACTGTAAGTGGAACACCACGCTTACACACCAGGTTTAAAAGCCGTAATTTTTATTTTAATGGTGTTTTCATGGCGATGCGTTCGCGCCGCATTCTATGGCAGCGCGCGCGAATCCTATGTTAACGGATTATTATTTATTATCGCAATCACATCGCAGCACAACCAGGGATTCTTTAACCGCGGAAAATTACGCCATCTTTCCGCCAAGGACTCCGGCCGTCCTTACGTCCGGTGTAATTTATCCTGCCAGGTTGAACCACCTTAGTCGCCGGTAGTTACACTCGAGTGCGGTTGACATCCTTTACTCGAGCAGCCGTATCCTTGCCACCTCTCGCCTCGCGTTTCTCGATTTACGCTCGCTGCTCATTAGCACGTTACGAAACCTGATTTTCCGTAGTGATATTTCCCACCTCGCGGAGGATCGTGCGGGAGCGTCGTCGCTCGGCATTACCATTCGATCAAACGAACGTTATTTATTAACCAGCAACGCCGCTTGAAAGCGCCTTTATTACGGTGAATAAACATTTATTTAGAGTTGGAAATGTTCTAAGTCGTGCACCGCCATTTTCGGAAATAAAATGTCTCAAAACTATCGCGTTTTAGTCTCAAGAGCATAAAATGCGAATATTTTCTGTAGAATCGAATTCGGGAACTGATATAACCGTGTTAATAGAGAAGGTGGTATTATGGTTCCCCATTTACATTTTGTACAGTAATTTTGTTAATAATTAATATTTTAAATTGACAACTTAACGATTACATTCGTCAAAGTGTTGTTCAATCGATTCTAAACTCAAAGTTATGAAATATTTATTACTTGAGACGTTATTTATAAAAATGTGGCGACACTGCATAATGGGTTGAAGAGTAACAGGGATGTGCCCCCCCCCCCATAAAAATTGATTTAAAAAATTAGTTTTGTTTAAAAAATACAGTGTTTTGTTACAAAATTATATATTTATTCAAAATAAACTTTTAGAAGGAACCTCAATGAATATAATCGTGAATTTTTAATGTAAATTCTGACTTACTTATCAGAAAGTAGATATAAATTGTCAGGACAGTTTCTGCAAAACGAATACGCTTTTAAATTTAATTTAAATTATATTTGTATTATGCTTTTTTACATCGAAGAAGAGACCGTATTAGACTAGCAAACTTAGGGGGCCATATTAACAAAATGCCATACTCTTGTTTAACTTTGCATAACTCGAAAAATGTGTATATATAGTCAAATAAAATATTAACTAACGAATAAAATATTCAAGTGTACATATATTTGTGTGATAATACACCCAAGTTTAAGAAAAATGAGGAAGTATAAATAATTTAATTATAATTAAATGCTAAAATGTACCTTTTAAAAAAATTTCGAAATGCTCGAAAGTCAAATTGTGTGTTATAACAAATGCGAACCATTGCGTATTGGCATATTAGCGCCACTGCGTAATAGCGGGCTACTAAACAAATGACTCCATAAGTGATCACTAGAATTCGTCATCTAATAGTGGAGCTGTCTCTTATACACATCTAGATGTGTATAAGAGACAGGGGTCGAAGAGTAAAAGGGGTGATAATGTGCCCCCCCCCCCCATAAAAATTGATTTAAAAAATTAGTTTTGTTTAAAAAATACAGTGTTTTGTTACAAAATTATATATTTATTCAAAATAAACTTTTAGAAGGAACCTCAATGAATATAATCGTGAATTTTTAATGTAAATTCTGACTTACTTATCAGAAAGTAGATATAAATTGTCAGGACAGTTTCTGCAAAACGAATACGCTTTTAAATTTAATTTAAATTATATTTGTATTATGCTTTTTTACATCGAAGAAGAGACCGTATTAGACTAGCAAACTTAGGGGGCCATATTAACAAAATGCCATACTCTTGTTTAACTTTGCATAACTCGAAAAATGTGTATATATAGTCAAATAAAATATTAACTAACGAATAAAATATTCAAGTGTACATATATTTGTGTGATAATACACCCAAGTTTAAGAAAAATGAGGAAGTATAAATAATTATTTATATACTTCCTCATTTTTCTTAAACTTGGGTGTATTATCACACAAATATATGTACACTTGAATATTTTATTCGTTAGTTAATATTTTATTTGACTATATATACACATTTTTCGAGTTATGCAAAGTTAAACAAGAGTATGGCATTTCGAAATTTTTTTAAAAGGTACATTTTAGCATTTAATTATAATTAAATGCTAAAATGTACCTTTTAAAAAAATTTCGAAATGCTCGAAAGTCAAATTGTGTGTTATAACAAATGCGAACCATTGCGTATTGGCATATTAGCGCCACTGCGTAATAGCGGGCTACTAAACAAATGACTCCATAAGTGATCACTAGAATTCCCCATATCTAATAGTGAAGATATTAAGGGGGGCCATAATACCACCTTTTCCTCTAACATTCAGTTTACCGTATCACCGTATTTTTTCCCAGGAAAATATTTTTCTCGTACATGTAAGAATATAAAAGGAATAAGCATTCACAGTAAAAATGTTGTCAATTATTCAATATTAATTAAATATCAAGTATCGATCAAGTATCTTTCGCGGAAGCTCGTTTGTCTTCTCGCATATTTCCGGAAGATCGGAGGGAACATCGGAACATAGTACGTTTAAAAACTTTCTAGTAGCGCACGTGCTGGCGATCTGGGATAATACCGACGATTCCAGCGACTCGGATATCAGAAATCGCTCTCCCACGTGCCCCTTGTTCCGGAGTGCGTGCTTTCCCGGGAGAACGATTTTCGCGAGACGCGGTAGCCCGTGCACCGTTGAGAATCGTTTGACTTCACCGCGGATGATATCAATGCCGATGTTCTTCGGTGTACGATCGGAACTGGCTGGTCGACATCGCTCGTCGACGGAGCCTTTCTCCCCGTCGTCGTTATTTCAATAATGCTCACGTACGGCGCATTATCCGCGCGCTCGCAATTGACATCCTTTAAGCCACGCCGTCCACGCGGCGGCGTCGCCCATGTATCCGCGCTTTACCGTTGCTTGCCATTACGAGAGAGGAACCTTGGGATACCGTGGTAGCCCCCGGTGACCCCCTGTCAATACCTTGGAAGCATACGTGAGAGCCTATCTTGGCGCAAAATGTAAAACGAAGACCGCGGCAATATTCGCCTGGGTATCTCTCGCGATTTTTCGCGACGCGTATAGTATAGCGTGCATTCTTCGTTTTTTTCTACGTCGTCGCGATGTCCCGGAGGTGGAGGCGTGAGAACCGGGTTTCCGGGATACGCCGCTGGATATCTCGGAATATATATACTCTCAACGCTTGACCTCCTCAGTAGGTATCGTATAATACATGCCACGAACAAGCTAGACGTTTCCCTCTCTTTCTCCATATAGTGTCGCTTATAAAGGTTAAATTAACAATGTATGTATCTATATCTATGCTTAGATTACGTTGAAATTATTATAATGTCATTAATATTATTTGTTGTTAATATTATTTCTTTTTTGTAGTTTAACCCTTTATTTCGTACCTCCGGCTTTCCCAAAAGAGATGCACTTCATCTAAAGACGGTTTTATAGGTTTTTGGGGATGCTGATTCCAAATTTACTATCAAAATTTAAATTCAAAATGGCGGATTGAAGATGGCGGCCATGAAAAACTGAAATATCGATATATTTAAAATATGAGCTTGGATTTTATTTTTAAAAATATATATTGTTTTTTCTGAATATAAAAATGTAAAAAATGTATTTATATATATATAAAACGATAAAAATAAAAAAAAGTAAAGTAAAAATGTATTTAGAACAATAAAAGTTCTCTGAATGTGACGAATTGTGGGTTGCGCATACTTTGATCACACATATAAACTATTATAATATTTATCATAATAAAGTTGTAATCACATTTAAATAAGACTTTAAGTGTATAATTAGCATCAATTTTCTATGATTTTTCGACATAATATACGGTTTTTCTTCACTATCTAAAAGTTAGATTTTTTGCAAAGTTTAGATAACTATATTTTATTGAAAACATTACATTTCAAAGTGTGCGATTTTTTTACATGTAGCTTGAACCTTTTTCTTTAAAACAAGCCAAGGTAAAAGTCGATAGGATTACTTGTTTAAAAGTTATGATTTTTTTCGTAGATAGGACATATATGTCCCGGAGATACGAAAGGGTTAAATTGCCGTCGTTCAAAATGCCGTATCAATATTACATTATTTAAATCGTTATTATTATTACTGTTAGCGTTATTTATCTCGTCTACATCTCGTATCGCGATCGACTTAAATCGAGTTACAAAACAAACGCACGCATTCGGATGTGCGTACCAATCGCTGCTCGGTATGCAATAATCCAGCGCATATAACGCTAATGCGACAGGTCTCCCGATGGAACTCCCTGCGTAACACTAATTAAGCCCGGAGTCCGGAGGATACAATTATGTGATTCTTAAATGGAAACCTGGCGTGTGTGGTAATTTCGCGTCTTGAGTTTCTTGATATATCCTATTACGTCGAGCTATGTCGGTCGCGCGAAGCGAGAGTCACGCAACTTTTTTTTCTCCGAATCACCGAAAGGTAGTAGATAGTAGCTTGATGAATCTCTGCCTTTTCGCTAAATATTCCCTCGTATTCAAGATAATTCACTCCCGTTTTCTCTCACGATAATTGCTCTCTCCCGTACTTGGAAATATTAATATTGATAATACTCTTTGTCAGTTATATCGTAATTAAAAAGAAACTCTTAGACGTTAATGGTCTACGTAGTTTCCACAACGTCAAGCGGAGATGACAGCCGGTCGGAACTTTCTATTTATGTTCTCATCGACAGACTGACGTAAGAATTCATCATACTTTGGGACTTCCAGCGAGTCGATGTAGTCATTGATAACCCGCTCGTTTCTCGTTTAAGATCTCAATGGCCATCTCCAGCGAGATCAACGGCGGCGCGGACGTAGATTTGTCTTTATTTGGACTTCCATTAGGACGAGACGTTGTTTGATCGTTCCCGTTACACGTTTTACGAGAATGGTCCGCGCGAGAAGTACTTTCTAGACACTCGACTCCGGGGTCCGGAGGCTGGTCTTCTTACCGCCGAGAAGGTCGACGATACATCAAAGGATCGCAGAACGAGCGCGCATATGGTGTCACGCGAAGAATGAATTTGCTCATCGGATATGAAAGTTTGTTTTCTTAACAACCCCCTACGGGGTAGACCTAGCGCGTATTCTTCAACAAGAGGCATATCGTATGAAGAAAAAAAAGGAGCGCAAAAAAAATTTCGGAGAGATTTATCGACGAGATTTTGTGCTTCGACAAATTGTCGGACAAGTTGTCTAGCAGGAAATTAATGACGCGGCTATTTCAGTAGGCGCAAGATAATAAAGCTGTGGGGAATTCATTTCGATGTGTACGTATAAGGCTCTTTAAAAAAATATATAAGGCGATGTCTACTTATTGTTCGAGAGGGTCATGAACATAGCATTCCAGGCTCGGAAAGGTGACATAAAATGGGATGAGACCGGAATGCATTATTGTCAGCGTTTTAACGTATCTGCGCAGTTATCGTATCGACTTAACCGAACGTGTAATCCTACTTGTAACTTATGGAGCTACGTGGAGCGCGTAATTAAGTTACGGTATCCGTCGTTTCGCCGCATCGCGATTTGTATGTTTCTGTAAACGTGTTAATCTCGCGGGAAATTACCTTGTCTGTATGAGCGATCGGATGGGGATCGACCACGAGGAGAATAGCCGCGTTAACGCGAATCGCATTCTTCCTATTTCCGACGAGACGTCACCGCCTTGCCGTTCTTGCCGGTCGGCGGACCGATCGACGGCCGTGATTACTATAATTACGATTATAATAGACGAGATCGGGGAATTCAGGTCGCTCGTGACTCCGCGCGCTATGAGGAATCAAAGAGAGGCATTCCGCTTTCCAGCGGCGGCGGAGGCTCCGGGAAAAGCGCGGACAGGAAAATTAAACGAGCGAGCGCTAATTAATGTCGTCGGTGCCGCGCGTCGGTCCCACGCGATCCGATTGGCGGTCGAGGTTCAGGTTCAGGGATGCGACGGCATGGTGTGCATCGGCATGGCGCGACACGGCGCGGGTGCGCACTGCGTCGCAGTGCAGCCACAATTGGCGAGACATTAATGAGAGCCCATCGCGATCCGACAACGCACGCGGCGAATGAGTCACACGGCAGGAAGTCCTTTTTCCGCGATGCGGCACGGTCGAACACCTTCCGCTCGACGAACTGGTACAAGGTGAAATCGAGCTTCGATCCTCGGCACGGACAAGACTTAACGAGACTCGCGAGACGTTCGCGAGAAGGATCCTTTCTTCCTCACTTTCAAATTCCGTTTCATTTTGGAATCATTTCTTTTGCATCGGGACTGATCGTCTACCTTCTCCAGATAAGCAGATAGGATAAACTATTTGCCAAGTACGTTGCGAAAATTGCCCTATTGTATCGGTGAGAATGAGATACTCCGAGATACGACGGATAAAAGTACGCCAGACAGCCGCGCGCTCGAAGAGCGGATGGTACAACGGACAACGCGAATGAACAACAACGCGAGAAAGATTAGACGCTATTAAATCTTATTCTCCTCCCTATCTGCGCGAATCTTTTTTTTTCTCGATATATATCCCCGCAGGATATCATCAGAGCGTCGCGATCGCGTGAGAGAGGTCGCCATTTCACAGGGAATTATTCAATGTCGTCTATTACCCGCATACAGAGAAGCGTGTACCACTAACTATCCAATTATCTTCCGATTAAAAAATAATGCGATAGTTGCGGTACACCAGCGTGTCCCGTACACTCGTCACGCATCACAAAGTATCTTATCTGCGTTATCAGACATCTATCGATGTCAGGAAGTGAACTTTAGCTACCATTAACCATGCGGGACTTTCCAATAAAACGATTCGACGTTCATCGTTATCGGAAAACAGATAAATGGAACGTAAGACAGTATTAGTCTGTTAACGAAACCTCAAGACATCTGATACGGACATTGCTTTGATTGACTTTTTATATCTAATTAAGTGTAATTTCAATCTCATCCTGTTAACGCGATATAATTTTATACACATTTTTCATTAGTTTCCTAAAAAGAGATTATACAGAGTGATTCGGGAGGAGTTACCGCCACTTACGGAGCTCATTTCTGAAGACATTTTGAGTAAAAAATGTCATATAAACCCGGGTCCTATTCTCAATATTTACAGAGTTACACTAATTTGAAGGTTGTTTGTAAAAGACCTCTCTTTAGTTTGAGGCGGCATTTTTAAAAATGTTTTGTAAACTCTGTAAGACTGTTGTATTTTGATGCAAAATTAAACTGTGAAGAACCAAGTCGATAGAATTGGTGTGATTTATAATAATTGTTCTGATGAGTGAGTAAGAATAATGTAATTTTGTAGTTAAAACTTGATACAAATTTAAGGAATTCACAACACATTTTCAGCTTCAAAATACTAGCCAATTAAAGAAAGGATTATTTCTGAAGAGTTCATTCTTCATTTCTAATTTTTTTTACTCCTCAAAAACTAAAGAAAGAGGTCTTCTACAAACAACCTTCAAATTAGTGTAACTCTGTAAATATTGAGAATAGGACCCGGATTTATATGACATTTTTTTGTTCAAAATGTCTTTAGAAATGAGCTCCGTAAGTGGCGATAACTCTTCCTGAATCACCCTGTATTCCAAGAAATAGATTTGCGTGTTATTTCAACACTGGAAATAATTCAACTCGTAAGGCAAGGCTCATCTGCCGCGTCACTTCCTTATCCGGATGTACTGCGGTACATTTGGCTGCTCGGGGTTGTCTGGCAATTAAGGTCAGATCGAATTCACGTACACAGGCCGCCGAATCGATAAAGCTATCTTGCGCTTCTGGCTCGGCTCCAAAGAAAGAGCTGCGACAATGCGCGGGACGATGATACGGCCATTCCTTTTTCTTATTACCCGACGTTTCGTCTCCACGAGTTGGTGATGGATTTCACGTGGATTTTCACAAGCAAGGGTTCCACCCTTCGGCGTAGCTATGGGCAGCTAAATCAATTAGGTACTCGAGGTGGGAAGTGTTGATACAATATAGGAATACGTGACGTTGCCTTCTGGCCTTTGTAAGATGAAGAACGACGACGCTCGCAGGATCTCTCAACTATCTTCACGTATCATCAAATGCGAGTTTTTAGAAGAATATGGCCTGCATTTTATCCTTTTTCTAAAATAAAGTAGGAGTCAATAAATACGACCATGTATATAATGCAATTTATTGACAATATAAAATATAACTAAACTGACAAAATTATTTTTCTGCGTTGAATAGGATCGATATTAGTGAACTTTTGATAAGATACAATGGGTGTAAAAGGTATTCGTACACTAGGAATTTTCATAGAAAATATTTTATTTGTGTGATAATAAATAATAAACAAATAATCATTTTTTTCATATTATAAGATCTCTCTTTCTTAATAATATCTTAAAAACAAAACTTATAAGTGACAACATTTTATACTCCAAAACAATAAGATAAACTATTTTCTGTGAAAATTCCTAGTGTACGAATACTTTTTACACCTACTGTATATACATTTTTGCGTTTAGCTAAATTTTGACCGAACATAAATCTGCGATAGGTCGAGAACCACTGATCCTAGATTCTTCGTATCCTGCGAGCGGGGTTCTCCTGCAACGCACGCTCAATAAAGCAGCTGTATGCGTCACGGACACACGCGTGTAGAGGAGGTTTCGCGGAGAGTCTCTCACGTCGTCTGTAACTTTCGTGAACTCGTATAATAGTGCGATGAACTCGCTGCCGCTTTATCTCTCTCCATGGTACGACGATAAGAATAATTGGACGTAAGACAGCACGGCAGATGAGAGACGGAGGTCTCCGTTGCGTAAAATTGCAGGTCATTCGCGGTCCTCCGCTATCAAGCGTGTCTACAGTTTTCGGTTACGTAACGTATAAATTCGTCCGGATGCTGGATTTTATGTAACTTTACGGAACGAATCGCACTGCCGACGCTTCTCGTTTAACTTTTTATACTTTTCAATTAATTTAATCATTGAAGTCTTACTTTTGTCGGTTCATTATATTTGTATTCGTTCATCAGTCCTGTTCCGAGACGAAATCAATTAGGAATATATTATAATACTAGCTTTTTCGCCCGCGCTTCGCACGGACTAATATTTACCCGGAAAAAAATGGGGAAAAATGAACCTTTTTCTGAAAAATTATATGTGGGCCCCTTGACCCCGGGCTCCGACCTCTTCCAAAAACCGTCTACAGTATAAGTTAGAGTATCATGAGAAAGTATACCAAATTTGGTGGTTCTACATTGAAAACTGTAGATTTGCATAGCGGACAAACAAACATACATACATACATTCATTTACATACTAGCATTTTTGCCCGCGCTTCGCGCGGGCTCATATTTTATGTTTAAGTTCAGCTTTTTAGCCCGCACTTCGCGCGGTGATTTTTTGGGCCGTAGACGGTGTTTTTTTCCACGAATAGTAACAATTACCCGGAAAAAAATGGAAGAAAAATGAACCTTTTTCTGAAAACTTTATATGAGGGCCCCTTGACCCCGGGCTCCGGCCCCTTCCAAAAACCGTCTACGGTCTAAGTTAGAGTATCATGAGAAGGTATACCAAATTTGGTGGTTCTACATTGAAAACTGTAGATTTGCATAGCGAACAAACATACATACATACATTCATTTTTATATATGTATATAGATAGATAGATATATAGATAGATTCATTATTTACGTAGATTAATTCTAACAGTCTATCCCAGGCCAAATTACTGAATATATTTTTTCTCTTGTTACAGATTTCGTGATGCCACCGCCTTATTATCGACATCATTAGGTGGTAGGCCCTCGCAATGGCCTCGATCTTAGGAGACGGAACGGGCCCTGGAGGCCCCGGGCCTTCCCGATGCCTTTTGCTCCTGCAGAGGTCCCTGGCGATTCAGTTGATCCGAGGTTCGCCTCCTCACGTCACAAACGCCGGTCAACGGGAAAGTTCAAAGGAACATCCAGCCGACGAGATGTGGATGTACGATAAGGGCTACAATCTGTTTCAGGTGAGTCGCGTTATCTTTGTTTATGTCGATCTTTGTTTACGCTATTGGTATCTTTTTGTCGCATCACTCGGCAAATTTTCGTCGACAATACGCGCTGACTTCTCGGTAAACAACATCGTGCGACTTTTTTTCTCATTGGCGCCGGAAAAGTTCAGCGGAAATGGGAATGTTAGAGCGAGCGCGACGCGACGCGCGACGTTACGACGGAGCCTCCGCCGACTCTTCATGTCCGCTGCTTTGTTCCTTCTTCTCGCCGACCCGCGTGCGCCGGTCCTTTACGGTAAAGCGAACGTTGATTGCCCGCACCGTTACGCCACAATGAGACAATGTGAATTACGAGCAATTTCGCAAAAGTCAGCATAATCGAGGAGCGGCAGGTTAAACGGCGGAAGCTCGTTCTCGCGGCCGGCGTTGCCGAGACGTCATCCGACCCTTCGACAATAAATTTCGCGTTTTATATCCAGAATTCCTTCCACGGATGAAATAAACGGCGGTGAAACGAGAGACGCGCCGCGGCGCCGCC
This sequence comes from Aphaenogaster rudis, assembly GCA_003063815.1. NCBI lineage: Eukaryota > Metazoa > Arthropoda > Insecta > Hymenoptera > Formicidae > Aphaenogaster > Aphaenogaster rudis. Next base: position 29,997 of record NJRL01000782.1, read on the forward strand.
GTGCGCGTCGTAATGCAGCTCGTCTCGAATTTATCGCCACCAATGCGTAACACGTAACCACTGAATATTCAACAACGGTCTACCGTCTGGTCAAGAAAATCGTATTAATGCTCATGCCAATATGGCCAATCACGAGAAGGAAGTGCATCGGTATATATAAGCGGGATTATCAATAGGGAATTTGCATGATTTAAAAAAAAATTGCATTTAATAATTTGTATATACTTTTAATTGTAATTTTTTTACGTAATTTTTTAACGCAAATTAAGCGAGAAAATAAATAATAAATTATTGCATTATTTGAAATTGCCGAATACGGTCCGGAAACGACCGAGTCTTCCTGAACGCTGTGTGACGTCATACTGCAGTAAACGAATACTTTTATCTATTAAAACAATCATTTATTTTTAAAAATGAGCAAAGCAAATACATATAAAACGTGTTTTTTACCTTTGTGTAAAGGCTAATCTACAATGTGCTCTTTGCTTCCTGTTTCTTTCTCTTTGCCTCTTTGCTTTTTCACGCATTGTTTTACCGACAATCGTGTTTCTTGTCACGTATTTCTTGTGTCTTCCGAATTTCGTCAACTTTTGGATGACAGAACAAACAAACATCACATTACGCGACATAATAAAAAATTGACAAAAGGCAAAAAGCAAGAAACAGGAAGCAAAGAGCACATTGTAGATTAGCCTTAAAAGTACTATTATTAAAACACCAGGTAAACTGTTTTCTTATGTTTTTTTGTGTTTCAAGAACGACGAATATGCGGCGCACAGTTCGCATGAGCAGGAAAATTCACAAAATAATTATTATTAGACACCAAGATCCGCCGCAACCGATATTGGCTTTCTCTCATATTTATATTTGTTTTCTTATGTACCTCAAGATAAAAACGTGAGAAAAAGGTGGTTTGAAAGTGCCCATCGTGTTGATGAACCAGGAAAATGGATAATTATTTTTGTTGTCAAGATCATTTCGATGTAATTATGAAACATGTTTTTTATGCTTTAATTATAACATTTATAAAAATGTCAAACAACATACATAAAAATATTTGACATATAACCTTAAACATACATTGAATATCAAACGCAGGTATTGGAACTTTTTATTTATAAAATACATCTAAAATAATTTGAAAATTATAATTTACAATCAATAATAAAAAAACATTTTGTTTATGTGAAGAATCTATTTAAACATTTATAATCTTATATTAAGGTTAGGCTCCCAGTCAGCCAAGTCTGTCGAGAACAGATTTTGCAAAGTGCCTGCTACAAATTTTGTCGGCAAAAAGACAATGGCAAAAATATAGCAAAGTTTGTCTAATAAAATATGATAGCAGATTGATGGCAGCAATCAATCAGATCTTGCCATATTTGTTACACAATTTGACTTAGATTGGCAGCAGAAATATGTGTTCGACAGATTCTGTTCGGTTTCTGTTGCAAATCTGCTATTAGATATCGCAATGATAAAACACTAAGCAGACAGACTATTGCAATGTGACGTCATGCACTTGTCAGCCAATCAAAATCGTTTTCTTACAGCACAGACAATTTCAAATATTATTAAAATTCAATTTAATTTTTTAATACCTACCTACTGATAAAAATTATAAATTTTCTTGTACATAAATTTATGATAATGTATATTTAAATTACAAACAAAAAAATGTAATATTTTTTTCATGCAAATTCTTTATTGTCCATCACGTGAGATAAAAATAATTAATAAAGTAAAATACTATGTAATAAGTTGAAATAAGAAGTGTAATAATAATGTGAATGTGCTGTTATAAATTGTTGAGAAGATACAATCTGTTTGAAAAATTAATACCCTTTCTTTCACACGTTTTTGGACATAATCACGAAATAGGTGAAGATTATCGGTGGCGAAATAAAGCTGAAACGTGACTGTTCGCAATAACGAAGTGCTCTCACTTTTCAATGAGTACGTACTCGGCGGAGAAGCATCCTTGCGGAAAAGTCAACGAGCGAGGCTCTCGCTTCCAGAGTTAATAATAAGGAACGTCAATAACAAAGTCAGCGACGAAGCGAGGGTGCTGAACCGTTGAATATGCAAGAATAGCGTTTTTTTCGGACTCTTAGGGATGAGCTGTTCCGAAAATGTCACGGCGTCATATCGAAATTTTTAATACTTTAATGTAGTAAATTTATAAAGTTGAAAATTTTTTCAAGTTTTGAAAATTAAGAGGGCCCCTAAATCTTCGATAAATTTATTCCGACTGTGGAATAAATCGAACGTGAAATAACATGCGAGGAAGTTGGAGAACACCGCGTATATAAAAGCAGGAAATCGCGTTGAGCGTTGTTCGTATGAGAGAAGATACAATCTCGAGGTCGCGGAGTGAATTAAATCAACGTTCTATAATTGTTAAGGCAATTAGACGTTACCGTAGAAACCGTTCTATGTATGTTATATCGGTATTATGGTTCCGCGTGGTTTCGCGCTATACTGACCGTTTCATCGATGTCTGCGGATAATAATCGATCGGTGAAGATACGATCGCTTTTCAATAGAACGATCGTCAAAACCATCGCCGTGTTGCAGTGCGAATCGCATCGATGTCGCGATACGGTCTGTTCAGAATATTGTATTCCGTCGATTAATTTTATCCGAGGAGAAACTTTAAATGAAATTCTATGTCGACTTCCTATCAAAGAGTTAATATTAACGATAGCAATTAATGAAATATTAAGATATAAAAATAACATAACAAATTACATATATATAATCTATAATAATCAAATTAATTTTTATATATATATATATATATTGTATTTTATTATACAGGGTGTTTCGTTTTAAATGATACAGTCGATTTTCTCCGAAACTATCGATGATTCAAAAAAATGTTTCACAATCAGATAAAAGCTGAACGATTTCGAGGAGGACATCTTACAATTAGATAGATACATGTTTTTTCTAGGTGGAGGTGTTCCCGAAATTTTAAGGTGATCTTTGTTTTTTTAAATAAAATCATATGATTTTCTTTATATAATATAATTCCTCTAGTTATTTGGCATACAAAAGTATTAAGGTAAAACTATCAAAAAATCAATAGTTTACGAGATATTTTATATTTTATTCTGACATATTTTGACATGAAATCTAAAATATCTTACAAACTATTCAATTTTTTATAACTGTACTTTATAACTGTTTTATAACTGTACTTTAATACTTTTATGCGTAGAATAATGGGATGAATCAATCGATGCAAGGAAACACATGGTTGCTTTTCAAAAAAATTATGCAATTTGTAATGGGCAGTTACATACTTTTTTGAAAAGCAACCATGTGTTTTCCTCACATCAATTAATTCATCCCACTATTTTACGCATAAAACTATTAAGATACAGTTATCAAAAAATGAATAGTTTACAAGATATTTTATATTTCATGTCAAAATATACTAGAATAAAATATAAAATATCTCGTAAACTATTGATTTTTTGACAACTCTATCTTAATACTTTTATATGCCAAATAACTAGAGGAATTAAATTATATTAAAAAAATCGTATGATTCCATTTAAAAAAACATAGGTCACCTTAAAATCTCAGGAACACCTCCACTTAGAAAAAATATGTGTTCATCATAAGATGTCCCCCTCAAAATCGTTCAACTTTTATCTGAAACATTTTTTTGTATTATCGATAGTTTCGGAGAAAATCGACTGTATCATTTAAAACTAAACACCCTGTATATATTATATTATAACAAGTTATATTATTAATATATATAGATTAATTAAATTATACGACAGTGTGATCGGATTACTTTATTCGGTAATTAAAGGTTTTAAATTTATTTTTTCTTACGGTAGAAAAGTGGCAATGATAAAGGAACGACAATACGGATCTATTACCATAGTAATCTCAGGTTACTAAATAATAGGGCATTGTTCGATACGGCTTTTGATCAGCAAAGTTGTTTACAAGATTTATCGAGGCCTTTCAAGTGTACTGCATTCGAGAAAAGGTACTTTACGCTTCCTCGACGGCTCTCGCGAGTGTATTGCAGCCGTCGCCGCTCGTTGTGACGTTTTTAAATCACTGTTATTACGATACACCGATCGCGCATTGCCTCTGGGATGGTCGACCCAGCCAACGATCCGGCGGACACTTTCCATCCGCGTGGCGATTTCCGCCACGAGCACGTCACCACGCCGAGACGACAAAAAGCACGATAGTTTACGTCGAGCTACTCGGCCACAGCCGAGCCTATAACCGCAGTTTGTGTGCACCGACTTGTTATATTCGCTTGTTTACATCACGTTTGTGAATCGACGTTTCATCACAAAAATATCCACAATCAATCACTGTCAGGCAACATAAAAGCTTTTTGGCTTGAATATATGAAGACCCGGAGGGAAAAATAAGGAATGTCAGTTTTATACTTTTTGAATAAAATGAATTTTAAAGTTTGTTATTTTCCCTATATCCGAATGTTCTACCTTCATTTTTTCACTGATTAATACAGTTTTTAATCCAAGATTAGTTACAGATACATTGTAGTATCATTGATGTTTGTAGTATCTCTTAAACGCTACAAAATGACGACCATATCTCATTTTTATAAAACTGACATTCCTTGTTTTTCCCTCCGGATCTTCATATATTATAGTAAATGATTTTAATCTGATGAAGTGTTGTATGTAAAAAATTTTATTTAACCCTTTGCGGTTCATACATATGTCACCTTTCTCTACTCAGTTTTTACGATTTTTACATATTTTTCAATAAGTCAAAATGACTTTAATCACACATTTTGGGTCTGCCATTTTGAATTTTCAAAATTGGATTTCGGATTCAAAATCAACGAACCCAAAAATCTCCCAAGTATCAATTTTCGTTGAAATTGGGCTGGTAGAAAAATGTATGCTTCAAAGGGTTAATTACAGACAACTTCATATCGCCTCGTTTTAGCTTTAAATTTAAAAAAAGATCTAGACGGGGCTATGTTTGGTTACGATCTATGGCAAATATCGTCGGAACGTAATAGTCACTTGACTTGAAACCGAGCAACGGCACCCAGAACGTAACTAGTACGCGGCACTTACGAATAGAACAATAAAGTCAAACGCGTATCGTTCAAGCGGGTCGGACTCGGTGTTGGTCCGAGGGTTCGGCTAAGGTTCAGCCACCTCGATCTCGGGTTCTCCTGTTCATCGACGTTTTTTCCTGACCGGTGCGCCGTTGAAAGCGGAATCGGTCGTCGCCGTTGTCGTCGTCCTCGTCCGTTGCAGACTTCGTAAATCAGCGCCACACAACGTATATATCGCGAGCCAGCTCGACTTTTATCTCCCGCGCCTCGAGAACTCGTTTATCCGCGGGATACCCATTCGCCTCGAAGCAATTCGCGCGCGATCGTCTATTTGTTTGCCGATTTAATTGCAAAAAAATCTACGGGAAAGAGGGGGTGCCTTCGATGCCTACCCTTCTTCTTGTCGCACTTTCGTTCGCGAGTCCTAGATTAACGATGACATGGAATGTCTGGTTATGCTTATTTTCTGTCTTACAATATATAAATATCAATATTATTCTATATCATCTAACATTAGATTGCCAATCAAGGTAAATTATATTCGACAACAACTGGCTAAATTAATTAAAAATCTTCTTACTACGTTACGACCATGGGTTTTGGTTCATTTAGCGAGTAGAATTTTAATAATTTTTGATGCTAACAAGCATCTATAAGATCTTCCCTTCCCCGAAAACTAACATTAGATTGTCGCGGACGTTATTGATCTGGAATAATTTGTTCTTGCACAAATTTTAGTTGGGCGATGAGTTTTTTTATATGAACCGAGATATATAATGGAACATAGAAAAATTAATCCCATTATAATATTAATTCATCGAGATGATAATAACAATTGTAATTATTATTATTGTCGCAACATAAGAGGATATGGACAAGCTAATTTTTCTTTCCTATAATATCATGTAACTTCATATTCAACTTGTGTTTTAATTCGGTTGGGAGAAACATTTTGGGCAGTTTTGCACGGTTATTTCTGAGGCGAGTCTCTATTGACTTTCTATTGACATATAAATGAGAGTACGTGATAATCGGCGCCTATGTATTGAATACACAACTATACCTAGTCAGAGAGAGAGAGAGGGGGAGGGGATCCCTGAGTCTCTCACCCATACTATTCGAGCGCACGCTACACTCGCAGATATTAGCATATAAATTATGTTATTGTGATTTATGTTTGCAGCTCGCGTACCCACGCGGGACTATAGGGGGTTGCTGATTAAAATTCGAGACGATAGGCGCGGGCGAACGCCTTGACGGCTGTCGTCCGGTAATGGCTGATAAATAGATCAATTTCGCAATGGCGAAACAGCCTTCAGGAACTAAGTGCTTCACATGATTTTTCTACCGCAATAAACTGTGATGTCTTGTAAAAAAAATTGCGCTTATTTTGATCATCTCCTCTGCCACACACAGCAACTGCCTCACAATGCAGATAAGTTAGTATATGTAGCTTCGGTTGCAGATAAATATTAATGGATTAACATACTAGCGACGCTAGTGGGATTTTGATAAATCGATAAGGTGGACGCAGAACAATAATGCCGCAGTGCGAATGGCGCTCGCAATAAGTTTCTGGTATATTTCGTTCGACTCCGTTAACCGCTCACGTTCGTGCGCGGCGTCTCAAGTTAGGGCTTTAAAAGGATAACCATATACGCGCGGCGGGAGAGTGTACGGCGAGTATATTGCATAATAATTAACGGGCAGCCAACGACCGTACAACACCCTATAGACTATTGCCGCAAGTTCATTGCCGGCACGGAAATCGCAATACGTACGTTACGTATGCCAAGCATCGCGCCGCCAAACGACAATAGGCTCGTTCTACACTTTTGCATCTCACCGCGATTTGTTTTTCTCCTCGCTTCTTCGCAGAGTACGAATTTACACGGAGAAAATTTTATATTAAAAATTACTATGTATGGCAGTAGCCGTGGACCATTGCTGGAATTATACAAATTTTTACTATGTTTTTCACTAATGAGTTTAATAATTATTAATATGACATAATGAAAATTTGTATAATTCCAGCAATGGTCCACGGCTACTGCCATACATAGTAATTTTTAATATAAAATTTTCTCCGTCTACGCTTATTTTGTTTTAATCTCGAAGTTAAATAGTGCAATCAAAAAGAAACCGCTATCACTCCAAGCCCTTTCCACTTTTTTGAATGTCAAAAAAATGTGTGGTCGAAGAAATCACGATTTCCAATCTAATTTCCAATTCCATGCTATCTCTTCTTCATCGTTATCCTATGTTTCCCAAGTGCTTCACCCTCGACGAAATCCCAGTCGTTGTACATTTCGCTATTCCCCTCGAGATATCTGCAGCTTATAATCTTTTGGACAGTTAGGGGGCAAAATGTATACACGATCTCGAGAATAAATACAAGATAATCGTAGGGACCTCGAGGGATGGCGTTCGATTTATTCAATACGGAATCGTTTATATTTGACTGTTATTTTATATTTCTTCGACCTAATGGATGTTCGTTATTTGCTCGTTATTTTCTGCAGATTAAGTGAAAATACGTAAAGCATTATTCTCGGGAACGGGAGATTGTGTTACCTCGCGGGACGTAATGTCGCAATACGGTAACGCCAATTTGCGTTTAGCGATCCCCGTATCAAAGCCCTCTTTTTCGCACAGTTAGTTGGCGTGCCGCTGGGTTGGATACAGGAGACATGGTAGCTGATTCAGCGCTAATTATGGTTAACTCAGAACTGTCGCACTCTCACGGTTAGATCCTTCCATGGACAATAAGAGTCTGCTTTATCAACATATCCTGTTGCCCATCCCGGCACATTCCGCGATGCAACGCGATATTTTTACGTACCTACGCAACTTTCTTGATGGTGTTTCTGGTTTATAACGTTAAAAAATGGCGTTGTGTCTACAAATAAATATACTGATAAATCTATATATTTATATTATAACTAGCTTTTTTGCCCGCGTTTCGCGCGGGCTAATCCTTCATATTTAAGTTCAGCTTTTTAGCACGCGCTTCGCGCGG
>NJRL01000782.1:52532-63711 GCA_003063815.1 Aphaenogaster rudis
ATGGGCAATACTTTGAATGAGTCATTCATAACCATTTTTTCACAATAAAGTTGCATTTTCATAAAAAAAACAGCGAGAACTTAGTTGCGCACCTAATATAAAAATAAATGTTGATGATAGAAAGGCTCTCAGATATAAAATCAAGATAATATAAAAAAAGCCAATGTGAGCCAACGTTGTTGAGGCGAAATAACTTATTTATTGAATTACAATTACAAATATACAAACGACGTAAACGTTTCGACTCTAATTTGAGTCCTCTTCAGTACGAAATTAAAATAACGAATGAATGAATGAGATTCGCGTTACTTCCACCAAGTGAACTTAATAAGGTAAGTGGAACAAGAAACAAATTTTAAAAAAAATTAAAATTAATAAATTAGGTAAATTAGCGAAATTATATAAAATTTTGAAGCTTAAATTTAAAAATTAATTAAAAAGAAAAATAAAGTAATTTTGACAAATAAAGGTTGATACAGAAAAAGAAGATGCTTTTTTTAAAAAAAACCATTATAACTATTTCCTGAGTGAAAAGAACGCAAATGTCGTGTCATGACTAAGGATGAAATGAACGAGAATCTCATTCATTCATTCGTTATTTTAATTTCGTACTGAAGAGGACTCAAATTAGAGTCGAAACGTTTACGTCATTTGTATATTTGTAATTGTAATTTAATAAATAAGTTATTTCGCCCCAACAATGGCATTGGCTCACATTAGCTTTTTTTATATTATCTTGATTTAATAAATATAATTTAATAATAGATATAATATATAATTTAATAATAAAATTAACATAATAAATTTTCGCGATACGGCGGATTAGTCTTCTTTCGTGTATGTTGCTGTAGCTGTTGCTCGTACAATAGGAAAGCTACGCACTTTTCACAATTGTGAAAACTGATCGCACCAATCGTTCGAACGAGAGCTGTTATAAATCACCCTGGCGCGCCGATCGATTCCAGCACTCCGCACTAATTTCATGGTTTAGCCGGACGACGAGGGAAGAGAAGCCAGGGTTAGAGAAAAACCCTGCGGGACCGTTCGTTTATGAGCATTGTCCGAGGCTCTCGACCCTATCACGGCTCATTCTGCAACGCGGAACTACGTGGGGGGTTCTAGGAAACGTCCATAGGGGTAGAACCGCGTTTCGCCTGCGAGTTACGACGAGGGTGAAACGCCGTACGGCTCCACGGAGAGATAAACACTTAGCGACCAAGCTATATTTTAGGGGGTAACTCGCCTTCCATCGCGCGACGAATAACGACTTTTTTTTATTGGTAACGCAAAATACGACGAACGTACAGACGATAGTCATTATACAGTAGCGTGATTTCACGAAGAATATCTTTCTGTCGTAAATCTTATTCGTTCACGTACGTGGGGTTTGTAAGAAATATTTAACAAACAAATAGGAGGACATTGTCAAATAAGTAGTTGACATTTAAAAATGAAAAATTTCAGAAAATTGAGAAGTAACTGCTTATTACGACAAATTATATTAATTTTAAATATAATTTAGCAGAATTTTGGTAAATTAAAATTTTGCAAATTCTTTACAGTTTTCGGGGTGGGATGGAAGGGGGAGATCTTATAGATGCTTGTTAGCATCATTATTATTAAATTGATTACCAATTTAATATTGTGATATTACTATTCTTGTTTAATTCCAAATTCTGCGTTTCAAGACCGACATTAATCGGCGCGCAGTTTGTTGAACTAGAATATTCAAACATAAAATATTATTGAGCACTAAGATCCAGCTATGACCGTTTAGGCCTTTCTCGAATTTAATTAAAATTTTGCATATTGCGAAATATAGTAAAAAATGATTTTTGTTGCAGAGTTTCTTGGAAGCGAATTCCAAATGCTGGTGGAACGCGGCCCTGATGGATGCGACCCGGCAGCTAAGGTACAAGGGCCACGTGTCGCCGGGTGTGCTGATGGTTAGCGGACCGCCCTGCGCCCTCGAGGTTTTGAGGGCGGCATGGGCGCGAAACGTTCTACGACCACCCGCGGACCACTCGATCACCTGCCTCGGTACGTACCATCGAATTAACTCCCGCATCGCCCGAAGGTCGATTTAACCCGACGGGGCCACGACTGCGTTCGCCGTGCGATCGGATTAAAACCGTTTTATTCAAACTGAGATAAGCGGAGAGTTCAATTAAAGATAAAGCAATCTGTGAAAGTGAAAGTGAAAGCGACGATATTTTACAAGAACGAGTTCTTACGAGAAAAGGAGATAATCCTGCGTGACCCTGGTTCCTGGCGCATTTGAATTCCAATGCCATGCAACGCTTTATGCGCGAAAATGATGTACGATCTGTTTAATCTCGATAGTCTCTTTCTATCTTTTTTTGCTTTTTACCATGCCGCCTTTGCTAATAGTAGACTGCCGCGACTGGATATCGATATACTCTATTTTGGTCAAGATAAACTTGAATACCTGAGAATTCTATAGTCGTTTTGTAATCCATTAATAACATATGTCGGTAATAATCCACGTAGCTGTATTATTTTATTAAATATTTCCTAATTTTCTTCTTCTTCTTAGTCCAACATCGTAAATGATGTGTAGTGATCACCATGGTGCTCCATGGTGATTTTCTTGGCAAAGGTACTCTCAGTGGTTTGCCATTGCCTTCCGAGAGGTGGTGATCAATTAAAAATTTGATATGTTCTGGGTGGGTTTGAACCTGGGTCTTTGGGCACAGAAAGCAGACGCGCAACTCTTACGCCACGATCACCACTAATTTCCTAATGCGCGATATAAAAATAATCTAATTAGTGACTATAAAAATAAATGTAAGCGTATATTTGTACTATAAATTATCATATAATTTTAGATATCGACGTTTCCGTCTAAAGGTGTAGTGTGCTGAACGCAAACCGACTCCTTGTAAATAAAGCGATCGAATCGCGCAAGAAGGTGTCCGACCTTTACGCGTTACTCTCCTTATCCGCTTATCTCCCATAATCCGCGTCTGTCGTCAACGTATACGTTCTACAGAAATAGCTTCGCGCATATCTTATCGAGTAACCCATGCGCACCCGTATGCACTCCCGCTTCCTTACGTCGCGCGCTCTCTCTTTTTCTCTCTCCCTCTTTCTTCTTCGTCCTTTGCATCTTTTTGGTCGGTGTCCCCGGCTTTTTCCACCTCCGCCGTTTCTTTCCGATCTTATTGCTCCCTTTTATGCCCCGCGCGCTCGTATCTATAGTTCTATACACGCCTACGCTCGACTATCTCGCATACCGGGCTTATGCTAATGCACGCGCGTATCCACGCAACGGCGTAGGAACTCGGCTCGTTATTACGATGCGCCGCGCCGCGTGAAAACGCTTTCGCGAAAACGAAAGAAATTTATTCGCGCGATAAAGAACGCGTTACATGACTTTATCCGCGTGGGAAAGCTGCCTGCGTAAACATCGAAAAATTGCACCACAAATCAAAGCGCGGCCGCTTTAGGACTCTTCATTTATGTATATCCGCTTCGTATCGTATCTACACAGCTGCGAGGAATATACACTGAAAAAAATATTTGTGTGAAATTACATGATTATGCTGGGTTTTTTTTCCGACCCAGCGTAATCATGCAACATTGCTACCCACATGGAAAATTGCAAGTGATTACAAGTGATTTTACATGAAATTACAAGTGATTTTTGCATAAAAATAGTAATTTCACCTATATTTTATCATTAATATGTATTTTTACTTTAAAAAATCTGGAAAAAAAATTACAGTGATAATTAGGTAATTTTCCGATTTTGAACAAGTAATTTCCATGTAAAAATACATGGATTTTTTCAGTGTACTAGTAACAGTAATATATAACTGCATATTTTATATTTACATATAATATTTTGTATTTACATAAATATAAATAATAATTCCGCATGCCAAGTCGGAGATTAAATCGAGACGAATCGGCGCGTGTAATAAATCGGCCGTCGGAATATTAATTGGCGACGTTTCGTAATTGGGGTTAATAACGGTCGCTGATTAACCGCGCCGAATGCGGTTAATTGTGGTAAATCACGGCGCGTGATGATTATAAAGTGTTTTTATATATTAAACGGCCACCTGTGCGGCAAATAATACGACGGCGATGCTGCGCGACGGCGAGCTTTCCGGTTCGCGCGCAAATATCTCCGTATGGCAAACGAGCTTGGTTAAACATTCCGCTATTTGCCAATCGGGTCAGCCACACCACCGCGCATAATACGCGCGTCTTATATGCGCGTGCAGTGTTGCCAATTTAGCTTTTTTCTAGCTAGATATAGCTTTTTTTCTTTCATTTAGCTTGTTAAAAATAGGTTTAGCTATTTAGCTTTTTTCTGGCTTTTTTCTTATTAAAACGTTTTTGTACTATAATAAACTAGAATATTTCCTTGTCTCTCTCCATTTCTGAAGCGTATGCTCAAGAATGACATAATATGAGGTGATTGGTTAAGAATGTGATTGGTTCTTACTTTTGAATCCAACCAATCAAATTTAATTGCTACTTAGCCCGATTAGCCATTCAGTGAGCGAATTAATATGATTAGTTCTTACTTTTAGATTCTTGCTGGTTCTTGAGCACTTAATGAGCAATTATAATACTGGATGTGCCTAATATATTCCTTTGTTTTTTTTTCACTTAGAGAATATCTTATGTTTAGTTCTATAATATCCATGTGCAATTTATAAGACTGTTTATCAATTATTTCAAGTTTCTAATTCGCATACTTAATAAACTTCACATATTTTTACATTTGAAATGTATTTAGTTTTGTCTATGTGAAATATTTAAGAACTTTTTTATTGTATATTAAGAAAATAAAAATTTCTAATTGCCATTTCGTATTACAGTAGGACGCCTCCATTCTTAACTCAAGTATCTTTTTCACTTGCTTTTTCATTCTAATGTAATCATGTGATCACTGGCAAGTAGTGGGAGATCAACGCAAGAGGAGAAGTTAAATTTAAATGTCATCACCTGATTCAGAATAGATGTCAGTTAAAAATAGAGGAGTCAAAAATAGAAACGTTTTACTGTTTTTTGAAATTAATAAAACTTAGCTATTATCTAGTTTTTTCTTAAATACTGTCCTTTCTTTTAACTGTTGGCAACACTGTGCGCGTGCAGTAATGCGGATTTCGCGCCGCCAGCCGCCACATAATTGGTCTGTCGTCCACCTCGCGGAGAGACGGCCGAGCAGCCTGGCTTATATCCCTCTTTATTTTCTCGCGTTCCATCTTTCTTGACGCGACGAGTGGGTTCGTAAATATTACGGCGGTTTTCGCATAATTTTCCAGTTTGAATGCCGCCGATTTTCCTGCAAAACGCGCATTTGCTGACGTTCAATGTGCGCGAGACGCGTGTAGCGCATGGCGGCTCATTAGCAAGGAGATCATGCTTGTCTCGTTGTTTCCTTAATCTGCACGGCATTTCGCAAGAACATAAGAAGAAAACATGTGAAAACAAGATTGGTTGGATCAAGATTTCATATTTTAAGCTTGTTAAATTTCAATATGGCATATTTATGATTTTATTGTAAATAAACTGGAAAAGAAGTGAAAAAAACGTGTTTTAAAATTGCACAACCGTTCGCGAAGCAGTTTCCGCAACTTGGCCCAAGAAGGTCCGAGATGCTTGATCGAAAAAAAAAGAAAATGACACAACGCGCTCCACATAGAAATAACCCGATTGGTACGCGAGTCGCACGCCGGAATCCTGCATCCTTGGCGTCGATGGGCGCAGCGAAAGGGACGTCGACACGCGCGCGTCTGGAATGCCAGACCTTCCCTCTCGTCTCCGCCTCGCCCTAACTGAAATCCATACGGTGCGCGCTCTCGCAGGGTAATAAATCGGCCTCCTTCGGTGTGCGACAGTAGCGGCATTCCAGGGCGATCGATTAAGTCGTGGTACCCCATTGGAGACGCGTGGTCCGATAAGCGACGCGTTTTCCACGCATAATTCCCATTTCATGATTTATCTCGATGCCATCACGAAGCACATACGTGCATCGACTGTATTTGCCGAGTATGACGAATAATAATTGACTGAGCAACTACGAGCAACTATTTATCATTAATTAGACACACTTGATTGTACGAGGTATATTAAGTGCAATTAATATCTCCGTTATTATCAACGTTTCAATCAGGAGATATTCCTGTCAAGTGAACGAGATCTACGGTGTTTGCGGTAACGCGAGATTTATAATAGCGGAAAAACCGACGTACACGTTATACCTGTTTCAGACATTTATTGCACTTACGTCCATTTCCAACAATATAGATTAACTTTAACCTCTTTTCTAATTCTTAGAACTAGAAAAAGATAAAGAGTAAGTTAAACCGAGATTAAAGTTAATCTATATTGATAGAAATGGACATGAGAATTAGAAAGAGATAAAGAGTAAGTTAAACCGGGGTTAAAGTTAATCTACGTTGGTAGAAATTAGGGTTGCCAAATGTCCGGTTTTGAACCGAACTGTCAGGTTTTCAGGAGTCTTGCCCGGTGTCCGGTTGAAAAGTCAAACCGGACGTTATATGTTCGGTTTTTAAGTATACCCAATTAATAAAATAAAATTTAAAACATGAAGGAAAATTTATCAAGAGAATTCGGATCTCAGCGATGTTAACGACAATAACCTTTTCGTGAGCTTAAATATTAATCCTAGAATAATGTCACAAATTTTGTTTTTCTTGCTAAAATATGTTTATTACTAAAGTATAACGTTTTCTTATATTTGTTCAAAAATATATATTTTATGTTTCGTAATTTACAAAATGTTTATAATTTGTATGTTTTATAATTTACGAAATATACGTCACATGTTCGTAAAACATGTTTTACTTAATTTTATGTTCAACAATAAAATGTATTTTATATTAACTCTCAGTACCCACACTTCAAAAAAGTCCCTATCTACACCTACTCGGGTATCCCTAACCCGGCGTTTCTTTTATTTGTGTCTCGGGTTGTAATGCATCGATTTTAATTAATTTTTTTTATCGATAGTTTAAAGACTGAAAAAAAGAATATTCGGGTGAGAAAGTTGAAAAAGTTGTAGCACAAAAGATATTTTGTAATAAGTAAAAAGGGATAGGAAAAAATGCCGCAACTTTGAAAATCGGCCAGGGTTACGTTAACCCAGTGTGGGTACTGAGAATTAAATAAGAATAATTTACTATTTTATTCAACGAAACCCTGGTTTTTAAACTATCTGAATGACAATATTATAAGTAATTTTTTATTAAATTTGGTATTTAATCTGGTTTTATGATTATTATTTCTGTCTGGTTTTGTCCGGTTAGATTTTGTTACGAAAGAAAAAATATACGGTAATTTAGACTTTTGAAATTGGCAACCCTAGTGGAAATGGACGATAGTTGGTTAAATGCAAGCCGCGAATGCGCTAATGCGGGCCAAGTCAATGCATCATGAAGATAAGGAGCTCGGGCTCGCGTAACGACGAGGATCCTCCAAGACGTGCCGGAACGTGTATGGAGCCGGGAAATTAATAGCGCCGTATCGACACATCTAGTTATTTCTATACTTTGTGTCTATACTATAAATAGGCGCGCGCGCGCATGCACAGACGCACAAACACAGGTACAATAGAGCGTGCGATACGCGGAATACGCGCTCGTATATACTCGTACGTTACGTGTCGAGCCGATCGTGGCGATTGCGTTTCAGCGTTTTTGTTTGCGCGATACTAAACGCCGTGCTTCATTCATTATACGCACGTCTTGACTGGCTGCGGACATTGTTAGAAACGCGCGAAACTCCGTCTACGTTAGCGTGGCGCGGACTGGAGAATAAGCAATCGCATTTTATGACGATGGGCGATCTGCATCTTACCGCGTCGGGAATCGCGATTGTGTCATGTTGGTTGCGAATGCGCGAGAAATGTCGCTTTAAACCCCCTACACACGACCCAATCTGCAGGGTCCGATCTGCAAGACCCTGCAAGATCGGGTAGTGTGTAGGCTTGCCGGAACGATTTATTTATGATTATTCTGATATCGGGCGGTTGGTCGAGGCGACCACAAGATCACCCGACTCCCCACTCCAACGCTGTGCAGGTTGGAGCGTGCTTCCTGCAAGTTGAATCGTGTGTAGAACGGCTGGGCCGATTTGGACGATATTTAGCGACATTTGCCTACTGTGATGGAGCAACAATTAAGTGCAAAAAACCTATTTTGTGAACGTAATTGGTATATAATTAAAAATGGAAAAGGAGAAAGAAGTTTGGAAAAAAATTTTGGAATTATACAAAGACATGCCGTGCTTGTGGGATATTTCCAATAGAAAATTTTCTTTTTCGTTTTTGCATTTTGTTTTGCGATAGCAAAGTCAATGCAATTCCGATTTTTTGTAATTTATGAATTGAAGGAACCTGAAACGCGTATGTATTTGCACAACAGAACGAGTCAGTCAACTAACAGGTTGGATCGTGTGGAGAGCAGCACCCGATTATAACTACTCTATAGATCGGACCCTGCAGATTGGGTCGTGTGTAGGGGGTTTTAAGAATGTATCGGAGGTACAATCTTAAACAAAAGTGCATGAAATTTGAACTTGAATATCTACAGCTTACGTATAGTAAATCTAGATGTAAGGAACTCGAACGATAGTTGGAGTCTTATTTTTACTCCTAGAAAGGTATTTTCGGCATTATTTGCGGCTTTTCATTTATGAGCCTAAACTTTTGACAGTGAAAATGCCAATTTTCTCAAGTTTAAAACGGTGTAGTGAAGATTGAAGCTTGGCAGATATTTTCATCTATCCGTATACCTACTAGATGTACAAAAAAATTGAAAATATTGGTACTATTTCTTCAACATTTTTTCAGCTGTTTTATCCGTCAAGATCGTCTCTTTTCATAAGAGAAAGAGAGAGAGCACGTGTAAAATCAGTAAAAATTAAAATCGTTATAACTCAGCAACCGTTTAGTGAATTCGTTTAAAAATTTTTGCAGCACATCAGGAAGACTAGAAGAACAATCTCACAAATTTTTATCGACTTTGTACTATTTTGAAGATAGGTCCGATACATCCTTAAATGATCTGTTCGCTACTTTTAAGTCTTAATTATCAGGAAACCGTGCGAAATTGATTTTGGAGAGAAACCATGGTATATGAAAGCGATTTTAGAATCGTAACGATGATTTTTTCGCTATAAAAATGAAATGCAAATATAAAGAAATGTTTATTGAATGCACGCAGTTGCGCTGAATAGAATAAAACTAAAGAAAGTATAGTTTTTAACGATTGTGTTTAAATAATTTATTCAATTCCGAGGAGAGGATCTCTTATGCATAGTTTTGATATTTACAATTAGTTTGTTTCCCGGCCTCAAAATGCGCCATATGTCTAATGCGCGAAGAAAATGCTTTACTCGATTCAAATGTGCCAATCGCTATTGGAACATGTTAAAGGGTGCATGGCGTCTTGTTACAGGCCTGACAACAGGATTCCAGTTGGCCTCCCTTGGCCTACCCGGTTCGGTTGACATTTCCATGATCGGCGCTTATCGATTACTTTCGATTTAATTTTTTCCCCTGTTAAATCGTCTGTCTCTATCTCAAGTCACAACGAGCCCCGATGCAAGTCTTTCACTCAGCTATTCAGCAAACAATGACGATGGCGTGCTTGCATCCTATATTCGCTTTAATCGAATCTTTGTGTCGGGTGAGTTAAGTTGAGAGAATCCGACAGTCGCATTTAGCGCTAAATGCGAACCGAGAACACGATGTCGATACCTTAAGGCCATGGCGCGCTCTAAACACGTCTCTGTAATCGTAAGGTCGGTCAGCCTCTCACGCCTCCCCTGTCACGATTTTGCTATTCGCCCGATCGGAATAAGCTTCGGCGTATGATTACCTCTCCCGTGTCAGGAAAAAATTCTTTTCACCATTTGATTAGAGGCGAGAGATTTGTACGCGAGCACGTTGTTGCCTAAACGTATAATCAGTATATCGATACCTGACGAATATTGCGAGTCAAGGGCAAGGAATTAACGATATCCTTCCCGAATATCACACCCTCGTAATAATACTCTCGTATCCCTTTCCCCAGAAATTAATCGTTAGGGTATATTTTTTACTATTATTTATTATTATCATTATTTTCTGAGTTTCAGATATTCATATTATTGAATTATTGCTTTACTCTCGTAGATTTTATACATTTTGTTTTTCGTTAAAACTACGAGTTTGATGGTAAAGAGATGGAGGGACTGTGTATATTGGTGTGCACCTGACCTTAATTAACATTATAAGGATCTTAAAAGGGCCATTACTCGCCTCCCCTGAAGGGGAGGATTAAAGGGGGAATTAGGAATTTTGAAGTTACGCACCGATGAGAAGATCCCACGGTCCTACGATATTCGTTCGTTCGTTCCGTGTGCAAACGTGTACGAGCGAGTGAAATGACAGAGCCGAGTAACGAGCTATCTGTCTATCTATCTACCACCGCAGTGGGTAAACGTTTGTAGGCCCATCGATGTATGCCACGGTATTTTCGAGTGGCAACTTCCTGTCGAGTGTCAGCTGGATCCTGGCGGCCGCCTCCTCGTAGATC
The DNA here is from genome assembly GCA_003063815.1 of Aphaenogaster rudis. NCBI lineage: Eukaryota > Metazoa > Arthropoda > Insecta > Hymenoptera > Formicidae > Aphaenogaster > Aphaenogaster rudis. Next base: position 63,116 of record NJRL01000782.1, read on the forward strand.
GACGATTACCACGATGATGGTGGGGTCGAGACACGACATACTTCGCTATTACTACGCTCCTTCCTGCCGTTCTCAAGACGTTACTCGGACATTTTCCCCACGGTTCCTTCGGTGGGTTTAACGCGCTGCGTTCCTATTCATATTCATAATTCGTCAACAACTTACGCGGTTTACCAGAGATGCGCGACTTTCTTACTGGACAAGCAATACCTCATTGCATGATTCTGAAAGAAGGTGTCAGATTCTTGAACTGGCACCTGTCGTGGTAGTCGAAAGTTTACGGATACTTTCCATCTGTTAGAGATAATGCTTCTAATTATCTGAATTATTAATTAATTACATGTGCATATTCGTTAGTGATCGTTTAAACAGTACACTGCAAATCCAAGCGTGTTATTTTTACACGCATAAACATCTAGAAATGACACATTTGACTGAAGTTCTTTTTACATGTTTCTTGTTGTTTTAGGTTACATCATTTAACGCGTTTAATCGTATTAAATTGAAAGTTAATACGTTCAATCGTGTTAAATGACATGATTTAAAACTGCAAGAAATGTGTAAGAAGAGCTTCAGCTAAAATAACACGCTTGGAT
>NJRL01000782.1:64796-87003 GCA_003063815.1 Aphaenogaster rudis
AGATAATTCGCCGACTTAAATCAACATCGCAATCGCGAGATACGAAATGTCGAGAGGTAGCGGCGGCACGTCGCGAGCGAACGGACTGTGGTTGCGGCATTGAGTAACGGATAATTGCATCGGCTAATAAATTAATCCACGACCTCCCTCGCGTACGCCCACGCATAGCAGTATCGTCTAAGTCGTTGTTAATAAGTATCTTGCGCCATTCCCGGCGATTGTCTAGGTCAAGGCGCTCGCTTTTAAACGCACCTGCAACCAACGCACGGGAAGTGCGTCCACGGCGTACACGTAGACGCTACTACCTACTACATTTCCTCGATTGTTGCGCAAAGTAACAACAGGCTACGAGACCGCAAATCACATTCGTTGGCGCGGAGAATAATTTGAGACCAGACCAACGATTGTAGACCGCGATCCAATTTTGGATAAGTGCCGGTGCGGACATCTCGGCGTAGATTGGCAATTATACGAGGCAGTTTAACGCGACGGCTCGTAATTAATCACATTTCGAGGAACGAATGCGGTGTCACGTTATTACGTGACGCATGTGCGATGTTTGGCGATGAGTATCAAATTTTAACGTTTATTACCGCGGCCGCGTTCTCGGGAGAGAGGCGAAACTCGCGGGAGGAGAGACCGTTTTTGTCGCTCACCCTAAATCGCGCGCGGATAATACATGCAAAGCCACCCTCCCGGGATCACGGAGCGTGCCTGATTCATACGACATATGCGCGGCTGCGGCGATTCTCTCTCCGCGGCACACATTTGGAGAGGATAACGTGATATACGCGCGTCATTCGACTCTCCTTTTTATCGCAGTAATGATCCGACAGCCGTTCGAACGAAGCGACAACGCGTACGACTGATTGACGCGCAACTTGGAAACGTTTAAGGTAATGGCGCGAACAATAAAGCGGGAAACGTATATGAGGAAGACGTTTAGGGAGAATTCACACCTTGGCAGAATAACAGAAAGCAGAAAAGCAGAAGCCAATGAGAAGTGGCACTCAGTTGTTCAGTACAACTTAGTGCAACTCAGTGCAACTCAGTGCAACTGACAAGGAGAGTCTCCCAACCTTGTGCACCCAGATTTCTAAGATTAATATCCCGTTGGTTAGTACTCATAGAGTGTAGCAAAAGCCTAGAAGCTTTTAGGGTTTTGGCTAGTAGGGCCGGAGAGCAATTCGACCCAGACCCTGTGAGGATCGAAAATCCAAAGTGGGCCGAAATTAAAACAATTTCTACCACAGCTACCCCTTTAAGTTAAATTTTTGTCACTGGTAGTCTACATAAATTCAAGGATAGCTGTGGTAGAAATTTTTCTAATTTCGGCCCACTTTGGATTTTTGACCCTCACGGGGTCTGGGTCGAATTGCTCCGGCCCTACTGGCCAGAACCCTAAAAGCTTCTGGGCTTTTGCTACACTCTATGAGTACTAACCAACGGGATATTAATCTTAGAAATCTGGGTGCACAAGGTTGGGAGACTCTCCTTGTGAGTGCTTCATCTCTTTGGCTTCTGCTTTTCTGTTTTCTGCTATTCTGCCAAGATGTGAATCCTCCCTTACCCTCGTAAACGCCGAAAGAGTTAACCCCGTGGATGCGCGCGCGCGCGCGCCTCTCGAAATGAAGACGCGAGAGAGGATCCCAGGGAATCCGGCCAATCGGCCGTATAATGACCCGCTACGGGAAACGAGTGGAAAATTACACAGCGCCGAGAGGAGACCCCGCACTCGTCGTGCAACGAGCTGAGGAGAGCAAGGAACGTGGCATTCTGGCCGCGAAAGGGAAAGGCATCCTTCGTTATCGAGGCGCATCGTGCCTCGTGCAAAACTGTAGAATTTCAGCGACGACGCCGATACGCGATACACCGTGCACAACGTATGTACGGCATTTACCTTCTCGGGATGGAAAGCCGATACGATACGATACGATGGCCGGGGTGCTCTCCCCGGCGCACGAATCGTGCGCGAGTAACTCGGCACTCCCCGCCTAAGAAGTGGACAATGTTTCAAGAGAGAGATCGTAATATCGCATCGTATTACGCGAGAGAAAATCTATCCCGGTCGTGCGCATGCACGTGTATTTATGTGTACGCGATGCACCGAGAGTCATTTCCGTAATCGGGAGTACTGACGATTAGTTATCGTCGTGCGCATCGCGACTTTCCTATTCCTTTTTTGACGGGAACGTTGGAAGCGAGCGGTTGATCGCGAGCAATGAGATGAATTTTATTCGCGCGCGCGCGCGCGCGCTTTTTCTCTCGAGATCCTAATGTATTTTTCATCCGGTGAGTATATTTAGACCGCGGCCTAGGCCGCGAGAGTCGCGTATATAGAGATAGAGAGATAGAAACGGTAAAAGCAGAAAACAATATAACGAGCGCGATACACGCGTAAGGCGTGTGTACATGTGCGTACACATTCATTTCCGACTAACTGTTCCGTGCAGCGGAAAACAGTTTATGCGTTTTAGCGAAATACGGCTAATATGTGGAGGAGCGTGCGAACATCTCCGCGCCGCGCCACGATTCAGATAATTGACTAGAGTGAAACCTGCGCTTTCGAAAGCGACGTCTCGTGGCTAATAAATTCCCGAAAACAATGCCGCTGTCACGGCTTCCGTCTTATCGGGGCGTATATCGACGTCCTTGAGAATGTTTCTTGCGCTATTTTCATTAACTGATTTAAATCAAGCGATTTTTGTATGCGCATTAAATATAACATAAAATACGACGCAGAGAGAGAGAGAGAGAGAGAGAGAGAGAGAGAGAGAAAGATGTACGATAAAACTAGACGTTTTGTTTTCACGCGAACCGCCTGAGATTAAGGATATTCAGGCATTACGACTAAAATGATGAAAACTCGCTAAAACCAATTGAATTCTGCAGATTTCATCATTAAAAAATTCTGTCAAAGTTTGAGGCTGTTTAGGAAGCTTATTACTGAGAAAATTAAATAATAAAATTACACGTAGTCTTATGGAAAATGGGGGAAAAATTATATATATCTCAGTGAAAAATGATGAAAAAAATATGAAATTTTGCAAGCAGAACGATTAAGACTACAAGCTTGTTACTGAGAAAATTAAATAATAAAATTACACGTAGTCTTATGGAAAATGGGGGGAAAATTATTATATATATCTCAGTAAAAAATGATGAAAAAAATATGAAATTTTGCAAGTAGAACGATTAAGACTACATAATTGTCTACACCAATTTTTAGCTTAATTAGGAGACTCGTTCTTTTTAATCGACTTCAAAAAAGAAGGAGGTTCTCAATTCGATCAGTATGTATTTTTTTATTTAATAATGTTTATGTTTATGTTTATGTTTATTGTCTCGACTCGCTTACATACGCTCAAATACAGATAAAAAGACTATGAATGACACGTACACTATCGAATGCCAAGCAATGTTACCAAAAATGCAAAAAATGATTTAACTCTGGAAACTGATTGTACGTAAGTAACTTAACTTTTAGCAGGGAAAAAGTATATGTACCGCCTGAACATCCTTAAGGGGATCCTACAACCGTCTATTTTACCGACATTTTTTAAATAAAGTAATCTTATAATTGGCTTTATAGAAATGCAAAAATCTTATACAGAATTAAAGTACGCACGAAAATCTACAGTGCTCGGTTGACTTGATATCAAAAACGAAGAAAAAAAAATTTTTTAACTTATTTTTGATTATAGGTTGACAACAATATTTGCTTGATACAAAAATTCTACAATAAAAATATATACAAAATGAGACGAGAGCGCTGTAGGGACAACATGTAAGAATAATATTGTGCAATTGGAACTAAGATTGAAAGCCTAATATGAAAGATTATTTTAAGTGAAAATTGGTGCGTATGTATACGTGCAATATTGATGTAGTAGTATGTAGTGATCTATCGATGTTTCGTAAATCGTATGTATGTATTGGTCGGTAAAGTTGGTTTTCGCGTCGGAGTTCGGTCTTCACTATAGGATCCCCTTAAGCCGCTTATCAGTAGTCTCGATGAAAACGCGCCCGCCGCAACATCCCCGAGAGATTTCTGAAGAGTGGTCAGTAAAATCTCTGAGACGTCGTCTCGTGCACGCGTTAAATAACCCCTTTGCATATTACACTTTCTCAGCGGCAGTATCCAGTCCGCCTTAAATTTGTTGCGAGGACTTTATCTTCATTCGCCAACGCGATATCGAGATATCTCGCGGGGCGCTCGGGATAAGCTCGCTCGGTGCGCCATGGTATGCGCGCAGGTTGAAGAACATCGGTTTAAAACGCATACAAGGAGACGGTAAGACCCGCGAAGGACGAGTCTCCTGGGTCTCTCGCGATTCTACGTACGAGCGAAATTTATGCCGTTCGGCCGCGGTAGTTCGGTCACAAAGCATTACCGAACGTTAACCCGAGCGGAAGCTCTACAAGCAAGGGCGTCCACAGGATTTTTTCCAGGAGGAGGGCATGATTCAAAATGTTACTTCCAGAATTAGAGTAGTTATAATTTAAAATTTGTACACCTTTTGTTGAAAATTATACACGTAATCCTATGGATTAGAGCAGAGATCGGCAAGATTAGCACAATTTTGTCCTTTCTTTATTCAAAGGGAGAGCAAATGCTTAATTTTTTCAAATATAAATATGAGAAACGCCAATATATATCGGCTTCATGTAAGGATTGTGTTTCAAGACCGACAAATATGCGGCGCGCAGTTCGCATGTGAGCAGGAAAATTCACAAAATAATTATTATTAGGCACCAAGATCCGCCGCGACCAATATTGGCGTTTCTCATATTTATATTTGTTTAATTTCATCGGTCTTAACCCTTTAATTAAAGCATGGTGGGATCCTACTTTTTTTTCTTCATTTTTAATTATTTAAACTATGTTTTTAATCTTTTTATCCGGATTTTTTGTACTTTTAAGATCTATAAGATGTTAACAAACATAAAAAATGTGAAAAAAACAAATTTTGTTAGTTGTAACAATGCTGTAAATAAACAAATTGTGAAAAATTGCATATTTTTCAGAAAAAATGTATTTTACAGTGATCTATAAGTAATATCGTCATAAAACTTGCATACTTTAAGTTTTTGGAGTCGCTGATTACGAATCTGAGGTCGAAATTCAAAAATTCAAAATGGCAAATCTAAAATGGCGGGCCTGAATTGCGAAAATTTAAGCGATTTGTGTAATTGGATCCGCCATTTTGAATTTTTGAATTTCGATTTCAGATTTGTAATCAGCAACCCAAAAAACTTATAAGTACATAGGTTACCTGTAAATTAACAATAAAGAAAAATGTGTACTTCAAAGGGTTAATCTTATTATTATTATTTATACTGTGACTTAGTTTTATATAGTTAATTGTATATTCATCCACCTTTCAGGCGAATGACACGATTATGACAAATGTCACGATTGTAAGAATAGTTTACGTAATTTACACTTGATAAGGGCCAAAATCCATGGCCGAAACGTAGTGAACTAAAATAAATATTTTATTAGCCAGTTGTGTCGATCAAATCATTGCTCCTGTTATTTATCTACTGGCGAAGAAAAGATTTGACAATTGTTATTATTATTGTTTAAGGGGACACAAGCCCCCTCTTGCCCCTTCCCTGCGGACGCCCATGTCTACAAGGCATTTTCGAGCCTTTTTCGTATAAATCTCACCGGCATAATCTATAAAGGCTAATCTACAATGTGCTCTTTGCTTCCTGTTTCTTGCTCCTTGCCTCTTGCCTCTTTGCTTTTCCACGCATTGTTTTACCGACAATCGTGTTTCTTGTCACGTGTTTCTTGTGTCTTCCGAAGTTCGTCAACTTTTATCTTGGATGACAGAACGAACAAACATCGCATTACGCGACATAATCAAAAATTGACAAAAGGCAAAAAGCAAGAAACAGGAAGCAAAGAGCACATTGTAAATTAGCCTTAAATAAAGATAATAAAACAATTTTTAATCTAAATATGAATCCAGGAATGCTTCACCAGAGAAGTTCCGATAAAAATATGAAGCGTAAGAGAAGCAATAATTTCATCTTCCGTCGTGGAAGCGCCGTCCATCGATGCCGATACAAATTTTTTTTATCAGATCTCTTAAGAATTTTCCTACCGATTTTGCTAAATCTAAGATCTTTTTATGGCAATTATCCGACGAGGTATCTTTTTCTTGCTTTGTCGTGAAATAATCCGATAAAGCTCGCGCGGGAAAAGGCTTAAACATCCTGTGGAGCGGCTGGTGGAGCTTATGAATAAGAAATAGCCCGGCAGGCCAGGCGAAGTCGGGCAATACCTCATACCACGTCCGACTATCCATGAGAACTGGACCGTTCCGGAGAGCTCTCGCGAGAGTATCTCTCTCGTCATCTCGCTCTCTCTTTCTCCCGCGCTCGCCACCTTCGACACCAGAACGAGAGAAGATATGTATATTCTCTTTCTCCACTTGTGATTGCGCGCCGATCGTCGCTAGGGCGTACGTAGGTATCGCACGCGGATCGCGACACGACCGGAGTGTCGTCCGTCTGGCACGGTTCGCTCTGAGAAAATGTAGGTAGGGAAATTGGCGCGCGTTGGTCGGGAATCCGCGATATCACGCGACTTTCGTTGGGCCGACGATAAAGGACAAGGGCTGGGGGAGGGGATAGCAAGCGAGTCGTCTAGGGCGACGGCATAAATTCGCCGAACCACCTTTCCCGTTGCATCTCAATCGCGCGCGAATTCCGTCGTGGAAGTTTGATTAGAATCGCAGCGGTGGATTCCCGTCGCGAGAAGGCGAAAGTAAAAGGCGACGCGGCAATACTTTCGTATTCTTGAAATGATCGGACGCATAAGATAAAAACGTCTCAGTCGTTTTAATAACGCTCTTCGAATGCAAAGTGCAAGCGATTCGCAGGCCGCGCCAATATTTTCTCAAATAGCTATAAAAGTTGACAATGTTTATCGCACGGGCGGTTTTTAACCGGTTTTCTCTATTCGCGGCGCGCATGCGCGCGGATATTCTTCGAAAATAGGCGCGGAGATGCCGTTTCGCGACTCACACGGACGCACGCGCGTCAGATATCGCGTGGCCATTCGCGTTGCTAATTTTTCGCGTGGGTATACGATCGCGTTGCTATTGTTAGTAGCCGTTAAGGAAAACGAGTTTCTTCAGGTGAAACGCGACCGTAGATTCATTACAGCTAATCCATTACAACGACGCGGTGGTTACGACGTGGAACGGACACATATATAAGCGGCGCAAAGTATCAAAACAAGCCGTGCCGCAAAATCGTTTAGTCAAGTTGGAATGACTTATTTCTTTATCTTGAGAACCTACTGGGCGTGTTCTCAGGCTTTCCCTGAAAATATGACCTCTGAACTTCTTACGTCTCATCTCCCTCTTCTCGAGATACCAGTTTCTCTTCGTAAATACTTGGTGACAATTAACACACGGAAAGACATCTATAAGACGTCCTTTAAGGATATTGAGGATATCCGTTTTACGTCCTTCGGACATTCTATGGACATCCATGGTATATCCGTTTATGAAATTGGTGGACGTGATAAAAGCTATATCAATACATTTTGTTACTTATAACCACCAAAAATATCAAGTATCTGCATTAACTTTAGAACTGAACGAAATTGTATTGTCAAAATACATCTTATTTACTTTCACACTTTGGAGCCCAATTTTAGGGACTTGTCTTCGAAAAAACATTTTATAATGCTGCGTCTTTTATTCTATTTTGTATGGTATTTTACTTACGAGAAATACGAGAACTCCGCGTCCATCTGGTGCCGCGTACTGCTCGCGGATGTAGTGGATATTATATGGACATACAAACTTATTCATTTTGGGATATTCCTATAGTGTCCACAAATGTATATCCTATAGATATCTTTATAAGGTCCATGGACATCCCGACAAGAAATGGACACAAAACGGATGTCCATAGGATATGCTGTCTGTAAGAAAGGAACGGTGAAACAAATGGCGAGGTGAATGACGGGTGTTGCGCAAACTCGTGAAATTGCGGGTTGGAAACTTGGAAGTAGGGTTGCCATAATAAAATTTTCAAAACTAGAACTCATAGCCAAAAACTCTGGACATTTCGCTTACAACCCCGGACGCATACAAAAATGCGAATAGGTTAGCAAATTGGTTATAATAAACAATAAATGAATAATTATTTTACATCTCGTTTTCAATAGTACTTAGAGTAAAATGCATAAATTAAACATATTTTTAATTTAAAAGAAGTTTTATTATTAGGTGTCTACCTTATTATACATACCTATACCTACGTGCCATATTGTCATTGGTATTTTTAAACTATCAATAAAATAACAAATAATTATGAAATATATTAAAGAACCAAATCAGCACAAAACTATTGGTTTTTATCAGTAAATTGAAGTGATTGAATATGATGTGGTTAATTAAATCTAAAATGCTTTAGAAATTTTCTTAAACCTTAAACCCCGGACATTCATAATTACCCCAGACACATTCGACACATCCCCCCGTACGTCCCCGGACGCCCTAAAAAAGAGGACGGTGTCCGGGAAAAAGAGGACGGATGGCAACCCTACACTGTTAATTCCTTTGGGTTATTTTTAACTATTCTATAGGTCGCCACTGCTCCTACTCAACATGTTGTTAATTTGGACATCTTATTTTAGTTAAATTAACGACAAATGTGGTCATTTTGACACACACAAATGTTAACCAATGTTTTAGTTATAGTGACGACATATTGGGTAGAAGCAGTGGCGACCTATAGAATAGTTAAAAATGACCTAAAGGAATTAACAGTGTAGTTGGAAAGAAAAAATCTAGGATCGCGCGCATCAAAGTTACAGCGTCAAAGACGGGTCGTAAAATAAATTGTGCGCCGGATTATCGACTTTAATAACGTGCGCATACCGGTTTATATTTAGTCCGTGTGGCATGCGTGCGTCGGATGAGCACCTGAATCGAATGGACATTGTCGACAGCATCAATATCGGGACCACTTAGGCGCTGCTACAGCGCTACGTGACTTCGCTTGCATTCGCTCGGATCGCGCGGGGACGCGATTTCACACGTCCTGGAATCCGATTTAAGCCGAGCACGAGGTCGTACCGCGCGATCGCACGTTTCAGAATTGAAAACCCGCACCGGTTTCTCTTCGCTGCACTCGCCATTACTTCACTCGCGCCCGGCCGCGCGATGTAAATCGATTTGCGAGACACAGACCAGCGGAATACTTGCCAATCAACATCAATTCCTGGATATATTTAGATTCAATACAAAAACAATGTTATCAAGTAAAACGAAAAGTTAATCATGGTAGCTGTTTTGAGAACTGTTTACGGCGAGAGACGCATCGGGTCGTCGACACCGATTCGGCGGTTCGCTTTGTTCAACCGGACGATTCAACGTGGCGATTACTTCTTAGGCGTGACCAACCGCGAGCGACATAATTACAAAGGTGTGTACCGCCCATCCGTAGAGGCGACGAAAGGCGTGGTGCTGCGTTTGTAAAATCCGTTGGCCTCTGCGAGAGTAAGTCGCATTACTTCCACATATGTAGGTTAATGTCAAGGGAGTACAATAATCCGCGAATATATCTTCGACGTGATTGATGACGCGCCGCAATCGCCCATTCTTCCGCGCGGAATTGAAGATGCTGCTTTTAATTTACGACGACGAAAAGGAGATTCGCCAACGTGTAATTTGCGCTTTAAAAGGATAGGCGGCGATCTTGAGCGGAGGTCGGCGATTCACCGCGCCGAAGAATCATTTTTTGCAGAGTCCTCTTTTTTCCGGAGGAGCCTATCTTCTAATGATTTTAATGTGTCGATCGTGTGACTCGTCGAGAATTCGCTTATTTATTTTTCGCTCATTGGAGACGTTAAGTAGCTGCCGGAGAGAATCCAAGGGCTAAATTAACGGCGCAATTAAACGAGATGAGATTAGCAGTCTCGCCGTCTTAATATCGCGAGGGCGGCGTTTTTAGACATTCACCGTTGTATCTACAGCCACCTAATCTCCGGTTAGTGAATTTCATCACTGGCAAACAGTCGTGACATTTCACCTGTGCTCCGTTGGCCTCGATAGTCAAACGACCACATTTGCCTCTGCAGATAAATACGTGCATCACTTCCGTGTTACCTTATGACCTACCTTAATAAGAAAACCACTACAACGAATGTGGGCTCTCTGTTATAATTTTCCTCGACTTATGATTTTTCATAAAATGATGCATATCCGTCTTCATCAAATTTTAATAACTTAGTTGAGCAAAAAAAATCTTTTTCAATAATTTCAATAATCTTTACATCAATAACAATTTAATTCAAGACTTGACGTTTTTAAAAAAATATATAGTATATCTATCTATCTATCTGTGTGTGTGCATGTGCGTGAATTATTCGGATATAAAGAACTAGAAAAATCGCACATAAAATATTATTGAGCACTAAGATCTGTTATGTTTGGGATTTGGCCCGAATTTGGCCCGTTCTCGATTTTAATTGTGTTATACACTTCGCGGTCTTTTCAATTTTAATGTTTATTACACGTTGGCCTTTCAATACGTTTCTCCTTAATATCATCGGTTGCGATAAATATTACCACATGCCTTGGTGGTCGAATTGGCTGCGACGCCCGAACGAATTGTAGGGAGGTTCAGGTTCAAATCCTGGCTGAGGTAATAGGTTTGTTTTCTGTTCCTAAACTGGCTGCACTAGTTCAGAGTTTATCTTTTTCCTTCCAATGTGGAGTAAAAAAGATAAACTCTGAACTAGTGCAGCCAGTTCAGGAACGGAAAACAAACCTAATATTTTTCGCAACAAATTTTTTTACAGTTTTTCGGGATGGATGGGGAGGGGGGATCTTATAGATGCTTGTTAACATCAGTATCATTGTGATATTACTATTTTGTTTTTCAAGAGCTGCGTTTCAAGTCCGAAAATAACGGCGCGTAGTTTAAAAAACTAGAAAAATCACACATAAAATATTATTGAGCACTAACATCTGCCATGACCGAATTTGGCCCGTTCTCGATTTTCATTGTGTTATACACTTCGCGATCGTGTCAATTTTAATGTTTATTCGGATATAGATAGATCTTATTCCTTTTACATAGCCATATCTCAAAATTTTTGAAAATGCTAATTATTAGTCTACTAACACAACAGCTATCTGATATCGATCCTGTACTCCCAACAGCGCGCATTCAATAATTCAATCTGGATAACGTTAAAATATTGGTAGAACCGCATTAGTGAGCCCTACAATCTTACACAATTTGTTGTCTAAGAAACAATAGGCAAGAATAATATAAAACTTTCTCAATTGGGAGTGGCAGGTCGAAGATAGTTTGTTCCCGAGTACGATGCAATGCTTCATCGCGTAGAAAAGCTTCCTAATTATCATTAAAACCGCGCCGGCTGAAACCGGCCGCCACAACGGGCACAACGTGAGATTTATTACTCGAGGGCCGATCCCTTTCGGTTCAACTCAATTACGCTATTATCGGTCGTGATCGACGATGAGGCAATGAAAATCTCAAATCCGTATGTTCGTATATAATAATATATCCCGTGGAATATCGCGTACAAGAGATTAAATCGCGATAATTTTATTTAGAGCTAGGATAGAGTGAGATACTATCCAATTGTAGCGAGGTGGACGGGCGCATCGAGCGATCGTACTTGCAAAGTGATCTCTCGTGTCAAATACGAGAGCGAGCGGACGGCTGCGCCCTTATCGCGCAGGAAAACGAATCGGTATCGGCGGCGCGTGATGCAGCAGCGTGTCGAACGGCGGAATTGAGGCTACGAGTCGATTCTCATGGCCTCGGCTTATATCGTCTTTCCGGCGAACGAAAAATCACACGACCCGTAAGGTCGAGATTTAAATCCGAGCGCGATATAGTCGTCGCCGTGCCCCGCCGTTGGCGATCCAGCGAAATTTAATATCACCGTAACGGGGATTCGCGCAGCAGCTCCCGCAAAAAAGGATTCCGCGCAAACACGCGCTCTACATCGTTTCCTCCCCCCTCCGTCTCCTGATGCCAGTTCTCGTGGGCGAAGGATTAAAATGCCTCGCATTGTTATGCCGTCCTCTTGATACTGCTTGATACGCTAGGCGGCTGTAATACGAGTATGTGGCACGAGAGGGATATATAGCGCGCGGAACTTGCATCGAGACACGATATACGAGGAGGCCTCGGGATGGAAAGTGGCCGGTGTGTCACGACACTCCGCATATGATCGTTCGCGATATCACCAAGAACATCCGAAGTTATACAGTGAAATGTCCATATTTGGGACAGATTTTTGCATATTTTTAGCGATTACTTTGTAACTAAATTTTTTTGGAAAATTCGGTGCCGATTCTAGAACCGATAATTCAAGACCTACAGTTTGGCACCAAAATAATTTTTCAGCAATAAGTATAGCTGGATTGAGAACACGTATAGAATACGTCAAGGTGGAGGTCTCGAATATGACCTAATTCAGGACAGCATTGTGCCTAAATAGGGATAACATGTTCTCCCTGCGTTTTTTATGTAGAAGTGGATTGGTGTTCGGGAGATACTGAGTTATCATATATTAAAAAAGCAATACACTCCGACAAACGGCACCTCCATATGAGAAACCTTTTTGCAGCGTTTCTGAAATTAACTGTATTTGGGTGTTTCAAACTTTTCACTTTCTGTCGCACGGGCGTTTGGATAAAAAATTGTACGTTTTTAATTTTTTAATGGAAAACGGGGTTATGCAGAAATGGAGAACGCGTAATGCAGAAATCAGAATTAATTTACATCAAACGGTCGCAAAATTTTACGCGTTAGAAATTGTCCCGAATTAGGATGCCTGTCCCTATTTAAGCACAACGACTGTACGCGCGGCGATAATGCGTATAACTTGAAATCATTTTTCTGACACAGTAACTCAGCCTCGACGGGGGGGAAAAAAATACTTGACCGCAATCGGTATCACGATGCGCGATGACGCAATGAAAAACGGCGACTTTTTTTTGCATGTCTTGCGACACGATTATCCTCGTAATAGCTTCGCTACGTATTGTCTCCGATAATGTATGCGCTCGCGCATTTGCGTACATCTAGAAGCATCGACGCATGCAACTTGCGGATCCGTGTGTGCGTCTATGTATCTTCTCGGAAAGTTAAGCGGCTTACGTTCGATATAGATGCGAGAGGCTAGAGAAAGTCTGTGTATACTCTGTTTCTCGTATGGATGATAGCGCGAATGTTTTGGCGTTATGCGCAGCTTCTCGGAGATGATAAAAAAATATATAAGAATATCTCTCGCTAATAATTCGAGATGACACTTTACGACGACATCTCGTCGGATGATGGGGGACACGCTACCGAGCTCATGAAAGCTTTATTTAAGGCGGCAGTTAAATATGCGAGTATACCGCGCTGTCCGCGCGATATGTCGTCATTCACCACCTGCGTAGGACCGTAGGAATTCACAACCAATGACACCACGTGCAGGTCGTAGGCGTGTGCGTGGTGTAAAATGCACATTATTGAAAAACTGGGTCCTGGGCGAGAAGCAGGTATTTCTCCAAGAGTGTTAAAATCTCCCGCATTTATTACCGGATACAGTCTTTCAGATTTCAAGCTCTTCACTGTTAATTCCTTTGGGTCATTTTTAACTATTCTATAGCTCGCCACTGCTCCCTACTCAATATGTTGTTAATTTCGACACCTTGTTTTAGTTAAATTAACGACAAATGTGGTCATTTTGACACATACATGCCCAAGTAGAACAAAAAGTCATAACGATGTCAAAATGATGCTAAAATGACGCCTTTGACATTATTTTGAGGTCATTTTGACGTCATTATGACTTTCTGTTCTTCCTGGGATGGTTAAATGTTAACCAATATTTTAGTTAAAATGACGACATATTGGGTAGAAGCAGTGGCGATCTATAGAATAGTTAAAAATAACTTAGGGCCGGTTGTTCCAATTTCTTGGTAAGCTAACTAACAGTTATGTCTCTCTTTGTTTCTCCTTCAAATTAGACAAAGATAAACATATGATTTAACTGTTAGTTAGCTTACCAAGAAGTTGGAACAATCGGTCCTTAAAGGAATAAACAGTGTTTATATCTTTAATATAAAACTTATAAATTACAATCACGTTCACGTTATAAGTCACGAGTATTTAACGATAAATTGTGTCATATGTAAAGAGATATTTGACCAGATTTCGCACTCGTGTTTGAATTTAATTGAAAAAAATTCTGATAGCAATTAAATTAAATCGGAATATTCCATATGAAAAATTCAACGTCAAGATATTTTCTTTGCTACGCGAATCGTTTAACAGCGCTTCTTGTTTGCAGATTGGATATTTCATGATGGTTGAGCCAACCGATGTTTGAGTTAGCCTTAGGCAAAGATCATTACGGACACGGTGTGTTCGTCACTGTTGTCGAGTGATGTGCATATTTTCGCGACCTGGATTCAATAGTGGGATAACTCTGAAAAGATCACGAGCGCGGGTCATTTGCCGTGACTTGTTGTCAGAAAAGTTACTTAGTACTCCGAAGTTACCGTCCGCAGTTTATATACGCTACAAAGTATCTCCCGAAAATAATAACGCCGAGATCCGTATCTCTCGTTAGATACAGGCCGGATAATTGTACGACTTAATTTTCGGAACGATGTAACGTGCGGCGCATTGTATGCAATAATACTCCGGGGATCGTGGTCGCGGATGACGTAACTGTGTACTCGAGAACGATCTCGACGTGGGCGCACGTTCGTGTTTTAGATCGAGCTCACGCGTTTGAATTTAATGAGTGCTCCATTTGATTTCGACTCGCTTCTGTTCCGTGTCACGACGAGAATTCGTGGGGCGCGTTTGCTTTCGCAGTAGGAAAATTTATTTGCGACGGTGCAGTAGCAGGAGCGGTGGCGGAATAGCCCGGAATACCGGGTACATACGGGCGCGTGTCTACTTATTTATAATTGACTCGTGCCTCTTACATAACTGCATTCGCATTCCACACACGGATAACAAAACGGTCAGTTAGCGTCTCGGTGGGATTATTGACTGCCGACAGGGATGCATAAATCCGGTAGAAACGAACGAGAGACTTGATCGTGCGAATCAGACATTAACCAACCACGCCTTGTCCGAAAGGATTGTAGACTCTTTCGTACACTTCATCCTTCTTGTGCACCTGAAAGTTTCACTATCGATAGCTGCTCTCAGGATTGATTCCACTAACATTGACTTGTCAGATTTAAATAAATCATCCACCTCTGTCTGTATTGTAACTAATGTTACGAGAAAAAGAGAATCACTTCATTCACTTGATCAATATTGATGGAATCGCGAAATAGTCCTTCGGACTATTCTTATAAGCGTTAGTCAGAGTTAAAATCTCCCGTTTCTTTTTACGAACAAAACTAACAAGGAGAGGCTACGCTCTGCTCTTCACCGATTTTGATAAAACTTGCAGCGATGTTTGAGAAGATTATCAAATCAACACCTGTAAAGCCATTTCTCCTAATGGGCCTTAGAAGTCGAGTAATGAATTATTAAATATAGATCCCCGTGTGCGTATCAGTATACAAGGTGATTCAGGAGGAGCTACCGCCACTTACTCATTTCTGAAGACATTTTGAGCAAAAAATATAAATCCGGGTCCTATTTTCAATATTTACAGAGTTACACTAATTTGAAGGTTGTTTGTAAAAGACCTCTTTCTTTAGTTTGAGCATTTTTGAAAATATTTTGTAAACTCTGTAACACTGTCGTATTTTAATGCAAAATTGAACTGTAAAGAATCAAGTCGATAGAATTGGTATGATTTGTAATAATTGTTCTGATAAGTGAGTAAGAGTAATATAATTTTTTAGTTAAAACTTGATAAAAATTTCTGTACGAAGCAGTTAAGGAATTCCCAACCCATTTTCAGCTGAAAATACTAGCCAATTAAAAAAGGATTATTTCTGAAAAGTTTATTCTTTATTTCTAATTTTCTTTTACTCCTCAAATTAAATAAAGAGGTCTTTTACAAACAACCTTCAAATTAGTGTAACTCTGTAAATATTGAGAATAGGTCCGGGTTTATATGAAATTTTTGTTCTAAATGTTTTCAGAAATTAACTCCGTAAGTGGCGATAACTCCTCCTGAATCACCATGTATACTGATACGCACACGGAGATCTATATTTAATAATTCATTACTCGGCTTCTAAGGCCCATTCGGAGAAATGGCTTTACAGGTGTTGATTTGATAATCTCCTCTAACATCGCTGCAAGTTTTACCAAAATCGGTAAAGAGCAGAGCGTAACCTCTCCTTGTAAGAGAGGAAGTGAATTAAGCTTTCGTCAACTTTAATTAATTTAGTGTTGTTTGTGGAAGTACCGTCCCTAGAGAGTAAAATGTCCGACCTTATTTAATCTTCCGGATGAATGTGGTACCTTTTAGAAGAGTGAAAAGATAAAATGGTTTCCGCGGTGCTGTCAACGCTGTTATACCATGCAATCAACAATCTAACGTATGATTAATCTAATGTACAATTTCCGTGTTTGCTCTCGCGCACGCTGACGCAATCCGACAAAAAGAGCCCGACGTAAGATAAACAAATGAGGGAGAATGAGTCGCTAGAATCGATATATAGCCGGAGGTACGAAGTGGCGTCTTAAGGATTTACATATAATCAGTGACCGGGTAGTCGGGGACTCGAGGAGAGTATATGCGATTCAAAGGTCGCCTTGTTACGAGGTGATTCCTCGAGTGGCGAGTGGTCTTTGCCATTTCCCATGAGCATAGCCATAAAGGCGGCGGAGGTTGGCCGACCGACCAACCACCCGACCAACCCGACCAGCCGACCAACACGATGGATCACAGCGATAAGGATATATGCAGCATGTTCTGCAGCTTGTACAGTACACCGGAAGTGATCCCACCGCGCTCGCGCGCGCGCGTTTCGAGGAACGGTCCGAGAAGTAACCAGTCTCGTCGTTCTCGCCGGCAGCCACCGTCTCTTGTCTCCGCGTTTCTGCGTTCGTCTACTGCCCGCGGTAATATTTGTCGATATATTTTCGCGTGGGCACGAATCGACCGACCCGAATGCCAGCCGGCTCTACCTTTTACTTCGGGACGCTAAACGAATGTTGTCTACGTGGGCAGCACGGAATAGTATTATAATATAGTTCCGTGGAATGATAGAAAGGTGCAGGAGGCTAATAATAGCCTTTCGCAGGGTCGCCGCAGGTCGGCAGGTGTGCTTCACGGTATCTACTGTTCCCCGACGGATCGGTGTTGTCGACTTCGCGTCTTACGAGTTTCGTGATGTAGTCGCATCGCAGAACTCGAACGAGTTGAGAGAGAAACGTTTCAACTCGCGCGCAATAAATGAAAAAAAAATAAATAAATACCAAGATGACTCCCTTCCCCCCGATCCAGTTACCTGATTTTATTTAGAGTACTTTGTATTCGGATAACAAGAGCGGCTTTGTACAACAAAATGACATTGCAATATCGAGATCTGTGATCGAGAGAAAGCCGCAAAACGATACAGCGACGCAAAAATCGAAATGGCCGTCGATGCGAGATCGATTCTTTAAATTCTACCCATAGGCATAGACGACTCATAAAGCATAGTCTAACAAAAACAAGAGTAAACCGTTAATGGCCATTTGCACAACCACTAGTTGGGTGGTAAATGTCCATCGGCCATAAATCGTCCGTCCCGATCGGTGGCGCCGTCTTATATTGCGCGCCGCAACATTGGAACAAAACGACAAATGGAGCGGTTTGACGCATGCAGAACGCTTTCCGGAAAATTTATAGCGAACGTCTAATTGTCGGTGTTCTCGGCGTATGTCTGAAATTGCGCACGTACGCTTCGACGGTTTAATTTCAAGAGCAAAACAAATTGGTGAGACTTGAGCCGCGTTATCCGACGTCATCTAATCGCCCAAAAAGAAAAAACATAAGATCGCTTGAGGATAAGGAACGCACGTTCCGAAAAGGAAACACAGCAAACAAGGTAAAAAAGTCTCGCGATGTCACGCGAGAGGCCTTTCTCGAGGCTTTCGTCGCGACAAATTCGCACGTATCTCGCCGGCCGACCTCTCGAATTCGGAGCGCACGCCGATAATGAGTGCCAGATAACACGCACGGAGAACACGGGACACGTTCGGGACACGTTCGGGACGGGATTCTCACGACGTGGAGCGCGAGTCAGCAAGCATCCACGCCCGAGAAACCGACGTATCGGGTTCCACGATCCCGCTGGCCTCGCTCCGACGTCCGTCTTTCCGTCTGTCGTCGACAAGGCTCCTTGAAAATTGTGCAACGCAACCGTGGTACACGGCTTGTTTTCTTCGCGATCTCCCGGTACGATGACGTAGATCATGTACTCTTTTTTTCATGCCACGCTCGCGCTTGCGGGATAAGATCTCGCTCGCGCGAATGAAACCGAAACTGGCCGCTCCCACGTGAGCATTAGGTGCTTGTTCGAAGCTGCGACGTGGTAATTCACATGACCACCGTATTTGCGAGAAGAGACGTAAATAAACGACAATGATATACGGAGTCGAAATAGCCGAGATCAAAATTCTCCTGAACGCTGTTAACAAGCTTTACCGAGTGTTAAACGAGGTATCGAGATCGCAACGTGTACCAGAAACGAATATCTTGAATGAACAACGATATTTTATTCCATTAACTAAACTGTAGACGCCGGTCTCGGATGAACGTGAGGAGCGTGAGAATAATTTCGCTAAGTAGTCGGAGTATAAAGTAGTCGAAGTCTAAATAGGCACCTTCGTATTCAATGAGCATCGAGCGTGAGAATAATGTTTAAGACGAAAGTGGAAGCATTGCCGAGGCCGTGCGCCTTTTGCGTATGACCCGGCTTTATGAAACGCGTGTATCAAGCGGAGATAGACGTCAGCGTAGAGGCGGACAACGAGACAACTTGTCCTGTCAGCGAGATGCCCCGAAAGAATAAGAACGGCGAAAGAGAGCTAGGAAGGCGGACTTATTCGGCCTATTTACGGCAATTGTTTAACGGGAGCTCGTGAAGCGGGCGTTTTCTACACGTTAGTTACACGCGTAATTGGAGATCCGCTCTTTCCTGTCTTGTCCTGTCTTACGAATAACAAAGGCAACCGTTGACAGATGTGCAGGGAAATTGCAGAGTTGCGTCTTAGAGAAGGCGGGCCCGCGATCGCACGAACTTTAAATAGAGCTGCTCTCTGCCGGCTTGAACCTTTAATTATACACGATCGGTGGAGCAAGTGGCTTCGCGAATACATTGTTAAGTCCTGGCATACTAGCCGCGATTACATTGATTAAAATATTTCAGCGATCTAGAAGAACTGTACGCCTCACGTCGGGGTTGGCAATCGACTTTCCCGTACTTCAAACGGAGCTTCTCTATCGGCGGAAACCTTTAATTATAAGTGATCAGATAGCGATTTCACAAATAGACATTTCTGTGCGCGGCATATCTTTTATGATTGGAATAAAATATTTTATCGTGGATAATATTGCGATACGCAGGCGAGCGATGTGTTTCACGTTGACGTTGGCATTGACTTTCTCTGTATCGACTTCGAAAGGACATTAGAGATTCGCCGCACGAACGAAACGCGGGCCTCACAGGTCTCTCCTGCCCCGACTCCCGAATTTAGAATAATCCATATTCTTTTTGTGGGCGTGAACCAGATGTAGGAGAACACGCAGTCGCAATGTCGCCAGGCTACCATAAAACGTGACTGGAAGAATAAGGATTTCGATTCTCCCACAATATCCGAACTGCTGCCGCTTAATAAATTCACCGTCTTTTTCATGTTCACTAAACGCATTTGTTCTTTGATTTCATTCGTGGAAAGATTTCGATTAATTCGTAATTGGAATGACTGTATCTCTGTTTCGTCCACGAAACCCATGATTAGTGATGGACCACAAGACAAGAATTACAAGAGCTTGTCTTGTCTTGATTTTTCAAGACAAAAACACAAATTTCTTGTGCTTGATAAAATCGAGACAAGACAAAATTTATACTTCAAGATCAAGACAAGACAAGAAAAATCAATCGAGATTCTTGATTCTTGACAACTGAAATTACAATTATATATTATACATATATATATATATATATAATCATATATATACATATATATATATAATCATATATATATATCGGTTAACACTATACTATAATCATGCTGAGATCCCCCCGTCCAATTCTCAATTTTAAATAATTAAATGCAAAATTGAAATTGGTAAAAAAAACAATAACCTCTTTAGTTTCATTGAAAACCAAAGTCTCTTCTTATTTTTAATATAGGAAATCTTTATTTGATGATGATGATAATAATAATAATAATAATAATAATAATATTGTAAAGGAATATATAATATATTGCTTTATACATAATACCAAATAATACCAAAATTTGAAAGAAAAAGAAATTGTAATAATTAAATCTTAATAAAGCCTAATACTTAAGCCTTAAATTTTAATAAAACATAAATGTTTAAATAAAAATATTTGTGTAAAATTATAATATTTAACGCAAGACAATACCTTAATGTCTCTTAATATTTCATATTCATATCTACTCTTACCAGTAATACAATTTTATGTTTTAATAACACTTTGTAAAATTTTTTATTTTTTATTTTCTGTGTATTTAGTGAACATTTTTTGAGCAAAAATATTTTTTTTTCGATAATTTTAATAAAAATTTTCAAAAATAATAAAATTGGGATGTTGTAAATGAATATAGATATTATAAATATTTATAGATATTATAAAAGTATCAAGAATCTTGCAAGAATCTTGTAAGAATCAAATCAAGAATCAAGACAAGATATTGATTGTCAAGATCAAGACATAATAATTCTTGATTTTAAAAAATCAAGACAAGACAAGTATGTCCGATTCTTGTCATGTCTTGTCTTGAATCCATCACTACCCATGATCACGAATGCGGCATAAAAACGTGACTCTTTCTCATCGCTGTGGATTTCCTAATGAAATACTTAGCGGTCGTTACACGTATGGAAATGCGAGCAACCTCGATTTAGTTTAGAAAGGCTTTAACATGAACGTAATTTAATCTGAATATGTCATCAGATTCGTGGAGTTAACTATTACGTTCCACCGGCAATAATCTTGAAAATAAAATTACGCGACGTGTCAAAAGACGAACAGGAATTTACTGCGACGGCGATAGAAATAAATGTACGGAAAATATAAAATTACAACGTCATCTTATTGCTCATTTTATCCCCAAGGGCGCTAATGCGACGAACGGTCGTAAAATCTGGCGCATGAGATCATAACGGCGCAAAATTAGTATTTGAGGCATAAAGCAGGTTACGTAAAATGACTCGGTCGGATGATGCCTCGCTGTTCAATTAATTTCTAGAAAAATAATGCGGCCTCCGGTTATCCGGACAAAGATGCTGACGTATTAACGTCGAGTCTCTCCTGTTTTGCAGGTGATATAGAAGACTGTCTAGTGGCTCCAGTTTCCCAAGGTCAATTCACACCGCTGCCAGAAGCCTTGTGCTGGGCTATTTTGGAGCTGACTTCCCAGAGGCAGGCGGCGACCTTGGACACCCTCAGATCAGCCTTGAGGAACGCCTTCCCGGCCATGCAGAGGCCCAGCCGAGAGCTCGTTTACGACGCGCTCGCCAAGCTCATGCAAGAACGAAAGATCTATCACACATCTCAGGGCTACTTCGTCGTAACGCCCGAGACCAAGAGGCTTAGACGCGACTCCGGTAGCTCCAGGCGGTGTTCCAGGGACGTGAATGGGTCCAGAGGTCAGGGTAGCATGCTGATGAGCAACGACGAGGCGGTGGCACTCGTACACGGCGAGATGCTCACTCTGCGAGACGGCGATGTTACGCATCAAGCTGTACAGACTAACCTGGCGGACGTTATTTGCGGAGGTAAATCTCGCTAATTATTTTTGGCTCAACTTCCGAATAGCCCCTACCTCCGAATTTAATGAAATTTTACAGGTATGCAGCACTTACTAAATGTAGTCGAATGTCATAAGTGAGAATGTGCGGAAACGCCTAGTTTCCGTTCGAATTATGTAGTTTCCGAGAAATTAATTTTTTAATTATTATTTTTAATTAGGCCCCTCGATTTGACGATGGTTTCTGGTAGTATTTTTTACGCTGAACAAAAAATTATATAGG
>NJRL01000782.1:91494-103267 GCA_003063815.1 Aphaenogaster rudis
ACTCGTGTGTGTGTGACTCCGCCCCCTTCCCCGCCGGGGGCTTCGCCCCCTGGACCCCCCATTGGGGACTTTGCCCTAATTAAAAATAATAATTAAAAAATTAATTTCTCGGAAACTAGACGTTTCCGCACATTCTCACTTATGACATTCGACTACATATAGTAAGTGCTACATGCCTGTAAAATTTCATCAAATTCGGAGGTAGGAGCTATTCGGAAATCCTACCTTATTTTTTGAGCCTGACATCACTTCGAGCCGTTCTCTCGGTAGACAAAATCCATAATCTGATTAACGGTTCGTGTATACGTGAAAACTTTTAAAGAAAATTATTCTCTAAAAATTTACTTTGCCACTTTTTTTGGCAAAGAAAATTTATTTCAGTTAACACAAAATCTGGAAACGTCAAGTATGGTAAATGCTGTTAGAAGAACCAGGCTATTAATCACAAGGAACGTAGATATGTATATATTACGTGCGAGTTTCCACGAGGAAGTTCAAAAGTCAAAGAGCTAATATTATGAAAACCTCGGCTATATATTATACATCGCGCACGAAAGACGGTATCGAGTGGCGACACGATTAACGTGCTTTCGTCTTCATTCAGTAGTAACCGCGGAGTTCTCTGCGTCTTATTAGAGTGTCGCGTATCCCGTTGTCTCCTGCGGTGCGCGAGACTTATCCGCGAGGGAAAGTTTCCCATAACCATGTTTCCCGTTGAATCGCCGCACCGTCTCGCGATATCAATCGCGATAGTTAATTTATAACGCGTTGCCGATCAATTTAACGCATTAGCACCGTTTCCACGACGCAGCATGAACGTGCATTATGCGAGACCAAAATTACGTTTCAGGAAAGTACTAAATATAGTACGACAGAGTGGAGAAATTCTTATTATTAAATAATATAGTCGCTGAGTATCGTGGAGAAGAATTAATATATGCTGCGGGCGTAACGTAAAGTGTATAAAAGTGCGTTTATGTTACTTACAGGGCCGGCAAGGCCTGAATTCCGAGTGTGGAGTTCTGCTATCGGTAAGATGGGAAGAGGGGGAGGTAGCCAGAAAAACTGTAACAAATTTTTACAAAATGGGGCCTTTAATTTGTTGAGAAACGTAATAATAAAATACAAGTTTATTTGTATTTTGTATATGCTTGTTTTGAAGATATATACATATATACATAGATATATTATATATTGAAAATAAAATAAAATTATATTAATTAATCATATTCTTATTCCTTGATTTGTCGAATCGATACAAGATAAGTTCAAATCAAATCCCTTTATATAGTTTAGATCAATAAATGAAATTTATATTTAATAATAATTTTGGAACAAATTGGCCAAATTCCGAGTGTGGAATTTCCACACTCAGATTATTGCGAGTGTGGAGTTCTCTACATACTCCATATACAAGTTGCCATGGTTACTTATAATGCCTCGCGTAATTTTTGCGATGTCGGGGCCCGATGACAAAAGAATAACGTGCATAAAAGGTGAACGAATAAACGCGTGAAGCCGAGATCGATTTCGCCGTGTCTTACGAGAGAGGATGCGCAGAAAGCCGGAGCCCTCGTAAAACTTGCGAGAACGAACTCGCTCGCCCGGCAGACCGGTCGGCCCAGGCAAACTCGTTCGGCACGTGTTCGGGAAACGTTCCGATTGTGTCCAGGAGGAGAGCAGTTCGCTAAGCTGCTCACTCTCTGAGGCCTTTTTCTGCTGACGACTCGACGGACGGGTCGAGAGAACGTTTATGTTGTTGTCGTCCTTGGTAGCCACGCAAGTCTCGCCGCCGGAAGATCGTCAATCCCTCTCGCGACCACGTAGCGAAAAATCAACGTGCGATCTTAATTTCGCTTTTTGCCATCATTCGCGGAAACCTCAGAGAGGGACAACGTTTGCTCTCTGCCGTATGTCCACAATTTTACTCGCGATTCCCATTGTCAGCGTCTCTCAGCCAAGAAACGCTGCGCTGATCTCCGATTATGCATGAAAAATTCCGACGCGATTGTCGTTTCGATTGTCGCCACGACAAGAATTCGAGAAGCTCTCTTCTATCTCCGGCTTTTTATCGTCTTTAACAAAAAGTTCTCGCGTTTCGTGATATATCGTCGGTCGAGACCTTTATACCGCAACGCACGCGGAAGCTTCTTGTGGTGTATTCTTTTTTATTTCTTTTTTTTAACGTATGTCGAGTGTGCGTACGCGAAGAATAGAACCGACATCGGCATAGCACACGTATGAGAACGAGGAGAAAGAGAGAACGAGAGATAGAGAGAGAACGAGTTAGAGAAGCCGACGATGCCTGGAAAGCGTTTAGCACAACCGATATATTAGCTATTGGTCACGACATTGTCTACCGTTACATACGCTGTCGACATCATTGTGGAAAGGGGGGGAGGGGACCACACGTATATAATCTTCCTACTTTTCTCTTACTCGTTTCTCGGCTGATTCTCACGCTGGTAACCCACTCGTCGTCAGTCGGTACGTCGGCGTATCGCCTATGGCTATGTACCAAGATGAAACTCTCAGGAATGAGGGTATTCCACTTTTTTCTTTTTCTTTTTCTTAAGTTACAACGCGCGGCTCGGTCATGATATTAACCCTTTTAACCGGAGCGACGCGTCGTCTCGACGTTCTGATATTTGCACGCGTATCTCTAAATTCTACGCGCCGCATAGAATTTACTTTTCCCAGTCGATCTGTCCAATAACTTCAAATCTACTACCGAATTTTCTCGATACACACACGTGGATACACTTTCCACGATTGTTTGACAGATAGCACGACGGGCAGAATATGAAGATTGTCAAATCTCTAAGATACGGAAATCGTCAACTTGTCAGCATATTTTTCAAGCATTTAATTCGTTTTATATATAATATATATAATTATTTCATATAAAAATATGTAATATAATAAAGCATTAAATACAATTTTGTCTGTTTCTCTTCCAGGAAATCCCAACGATAAAGTCCTGTTCGCCAGGTGTCGGTCGATGCCCGGCCGTCTCGAGAGGCGACACTCTCTGCGGCTTTGGGGCTCGGCCAGACGTTTACACAGAAGCGGAAGTTCACGGTCCCTACCACGAAGACCTGAAAGGAGCGACACGTCTTCCAGCGCAGAATACGCGAGCACGGACAGCGCGCCTCACAGTCCAACCAGTGAGTCTAATCGGGGAAGGGATTGCATGGTGACGGGTGACTGCTTTAATGGGTGATGGGTTTTATTAAAAATGCTGCTTTTGATTGTATATAACTATCCTTTCAAAAGCAGAATTTCGGAACTTTTGCATCAATCGGAAATTTTCGCATAATTATGTATATCCGCAAAATGGATTGCTTGAAGGATTTTTATTCGTTGCATCCTGTGTTGGACGCTTTTTCTATTGCTTTGCAATTAACAAACATTTCGATTATATTGGGACAATTATAAACAATTGTAATCGTTGCGAAATATCCCATATATATAGATCGTATAATACAATCCAAATCGTAGCTTCTTAGTCACCCTGTAGCTGGCAAGCCCTTTCTCGATCCTCATTGCCTTCTAACAAAGCGCAACAAATCCAAATCCCTTCCTCAAGGCTTTTCTGGAATTTTTTCAGAGAAGATAGGCTTGCTCTCCAGGCTCTTTCGGCGGAGCACAAGGAGGAAAGGCGCACCGTTAATGGGCACTTTCAGTGCTCAGTATCCCCCCACCGAGTGGTTTAATCCACGCGTCGTGCATTTGCATAGCGTTGCCACGCAGACAAGGGCCGCCAGCCCTTCGGTAAGTTTCATATAGGTATTTCTCAACAAGAACTAGCAAAACAAAACTTCTTACACAGTACTTCTAGCGCCGCAAGGCTAATTAACCGGTTTTCCCGACAATTAATGAAAATTCTTGAGGCGGCAACGTATCGAATTATCAGTAAAATACTGAACTTGGAAACTTAATAATAGTAATACATGAAGACAAACGATTCAAATAATTTAATTAGAATTGAATTGAAAGCAAAAAATAAGAGTTCCTCGCTTCCAAGGAATTTCGGATCGCAAAATCAAATCGATCGAATCTTCTTCTCAGATGATGGAAGGTTTAGACCATTCGCAAGCCAGTTTTCAAGTATGGGACGACTCGAGCTCGGTGCGATCGGCTACTCTACCGAGGAGACATCGGCGCCAAGCCAGCGGTGACTCCTCGAGCTTGTTGGCCAACTCGACGCCAAGAAGCTCCCGAAGGCATCGGTCACCGTGCTCTACTCTGCCGAGATCCAAATGCTCCAGCCTGAGCAGATGCACGTCCAGAGCGTCTGTTCTACCGCCCAGCACCACCAACCAGGAGGCTTATCAAGCGCGTAACCAAACGCAGAACGATAAAAACTCGACGAATTCGTCGCCCAGCAGAAGCGGCGGCAGTTCTGGTTCGGTTAGAACGATGAATGCGAGTCCGGCTAAGACGACTACATTGGGTAGGCCCAATACTAGGCAATCTAACTCCAGAAGACCAAGTCACGACTTCAGCAACAGCGGCACTAAGTCGGCCAACGGTTCTCCACAGCATAAGGTGGATTTATAACATCGTTATAAATATGTAACAAAATATTTGCATACGCATGTACGGTTCTTAGAAGAAGAGACCCGTAAATATTTCCATTTATTGTTTAAAATTTTTTTAAAATTTCGATATCTTTTTTAAATAGTAATTGAATAATTAATCTTTGCAAAAATTCGATTTCCTTAATTTTTTTATTTTCTTCATTTTTATGTTATTCCTGAATAAAGAAACTTTTGTTGTTTTAAGGTGCTGCAAAAAACTTCGTCGGGCCATTCGTCTCACTCTAGTGGCAAGTCGGTTTCCAGCACGAAGCTGACTTGTTCGCCATTGAAAACGGCCACGCTGTCGACAAAATCGTCACCGCTCAAAGTCGTTCAGCAAGGCTCGCTGACTCCTCTGCAAGAGGCGCAGAACTCGATAACCCTTCAAGTGTCCACCAATCTGAGCCCGTCGTCGCAGGAGCAACGGACGATACAGAATAGCGTGACGCTGGCCTCCAACACGACTAGCACGACGACCATTTCCGGCTCGCCCGGCACGAAGATCTACGTTCAGCAGAATAACTCACCGATGAGATCCGTAATCACTTTCGAGAACGGCACGGTGAAGACAAAGATTGCCGAGAAGGAAGTCATCGACTGCAAGGAGAAGCAGGAGAGGGAGCTGGTGACCGAAAAGGCCTACAAGACTCGGGTGGACGACGAGAAGCTTTTCAAGTCGAAGTTGGACGACGAGAAGCTGAACAAGCCGGTCAAGGCCGAACGTCCGTCGTCGCTCTACGCGCCGAAGGAACCAAAAACGAGTCTTCTACTGTCGGAATCTGACAAGGAGAACAAGCCGAAAGTCGAGGATGAAATGCCTAACAAGCTGAAGCTGACGAACCGCCTGAACAATAGTCAGGCCCACCTGATCGACGGCTCGACCAACAACGTCGACAAGAACGTGCATGAGGCTGCCGCGTTGTCCACTACGAAGAACACCAACGATGCGATGAACAACTCACGCAAACTTAGCCTATCGCTATCGAAGGATGCGCTAAGTTATCGTAATCTACTGCATCCCGGTTCGAAGAACAATATTGCTTCAAACCCGCCGTCACCCACCAAATCGTACGACGGGTTCGGCGGCTCCTTCAATGACGTTTACATCGAGAATCTCGAAACGGTGAAGCAGCAACGGGCTCCTCAAGGCTCTGAGCCCAACCTGGAGAAGACTGTGAGCCGAGGGTCGGATCTGCACTCTTATCCCAGTCTCAGCGACATGCAGGTGCAATTTACCAGCCTAGCGGCGCAGAAGATCCTCAAGGGCTGCCCGATTAACAGTGTTGACACTTTGGTGGAAGTGAACATGGCGGCCGCCGATAAGCCTAACAACTGCGACGTCACTGTTCACACGGATTTCGGCCTCGTTTGAATTTCATCCCTCTGAACATCTGATCGATTATCATACCATGAGGGATAAGGAGCTGTTGATCCTCGCGTCCCACCCGAACATATTGCGTCCATGAAAAACAACGTGCCTCGAGGCAAGCAGTATCGAAGAAACGTCACTAACGTCTTGCTTCTCATACGCGAGAATAGAGAGCTACTTTTTTTTATTTGTTAGTGAAAAGTCCATGGCTTGCGTAAGAATGTTATACACGGAACACGCGTAACAGTTACCAGTGATCTGTCGTCTACATACATCTCTCCTCTCTGTGTCTTTTAACGAACGTCCGTGTTCCCGAACAATCGCTGTGCCAATTTTATTTATATTATCCACATTTGAACTAATACAATCAAATTTTCAATCTCGCTTATTAACATCGCTTGCCATATTAAGCAAAGTCCACCTCTCCCAAAGACATTATCCCAATATAATTTCGCCATTATCAAATTATTAAATTTTTTATATATTAAATTTCAGATTTAATTGTAAATCGTGTAACTAAATAACTGACGGACGAGATGTATTTTATCTTCGCATTTTGTACTAAAATTGCATTGACATTTGAAAATACAGATCTCTTTCTTCAGATCATTGTTAAGGCAAACAGCAATCACCGTCCCATATTCTCAAAAATACAGGATCGACTTTTGGCAACGCGAGTATACATACACCTGAAAGTACACTTAGCTCTTTTCAGATCTCGAGACATACATACACAGAAAAAAATGCTGTTGCTTTAATTAAAGTGTACGTCACGGGCTGCCACAAATAGTTCATTCAATTGTATTAATACAATCATAATTATGATTGGACCAAATATCTAGATTATTCTTTTAATAATCTAAATCATTATTCTTTTAATAATCTAAATATTTGGTCCGATCATAATACAATTGAATGAACTATTTACGTTTGTGGCAGCCCGTGACGTACACTTTAATTGAAACAACAGCATTTTTTTTTAGTGTAGATCTAAGGGACGCGCGCACATCAAAACGTTGTAACATCGGCGGTTTTGCGTCGCTTTACTCGAGTTAAAGCGATTTGTCAAAACAACATTTCATATACAACGGTCACATGCGACCCACGAACGATCAAGGAAGAGCGAGAAGCGAAAAATTGTTCCGAATTATATAAAGCACACTGCCATATACTTATACATTTTTTATACTAATTTTCACTCTCCGTCACGGCGATAAAAAAGGACTTTCCGGTCTTCGTAGCAAAGTAAGATTAAATGGTACAGCGAAGTTTTGTAATGCGATGTGTAGGCAGGGAGATTCTTGTAAAATTCTTCTCGGACGATAATATCGCAATAAGCGGGAAACAATGCCATTTATGAGTCGCGCGTTATTAGGCGCGTTATTAAGCGCGAGCAACTGACAAATTAATAGCAATACCGTCCCCAGGAAGCCCGGATAATGTAGCGAAGAAAAGATCAAGGGTTGCGTTGCTCGCTGCACTCAGCCGCACACAGCGAAGATTTAATATCAAATATACATATGTTATACATAGTGTAGAAGAAGGGCGTTTTTTCGGAGCGCGGCCGGTACCATTCGCAATTAGTGCAATCGTAAATCTTAAGTGCCAAAACTTATCGTAGTACTTAATAACGACCGCCTTAACGATTCCGTTCGCAAGACGATTTCGCGGCGCGTTCATCGACGGCGACGATGACGAGTTCGGCATGAGCAAGCAAACGCGCGTGAAAAGAAAGAAAGGGAGTAATGGTCCTGGCACACTGGACGAGATGAGCGATAAGCGATGAGCGATATTCAATGAGAGCTCTCCTTTCGGATGTGACGGCCGAAAAAGCAGAGCTGTCATTGGATATCGCTCATCGCTCATCGCTCATCGCGTTCAGTGGGCCAGGACCATAAGGGCCATGGCATACAAAAAAAACGTACGCAGTAAGATTTAAACTTAAGCGAATCGACCAATCACAATCGAGACTTAAGAACGCCATCTTAAAACTCAAAACTTATGATTGATCGATTCGCTTAAGTTTAAGTTTTACTGCGTATGTTTTTTTGTGTGCCATGGCCCTAACGCTAATCGCGAAGCCGTAGTCTTAGAAAAAAAGATAGGCAATTAAGGGCGGTATTCATAGTCAGTTCTTATATTTAAGATCGTCTTAAGTACAATCTTAAGATGTCATAAACCAATCACAGAGCCGTATTAGCGTCTTAAGACGTTACTTAAGACGGTCTTAAAATAAGAACCGACTATGAATACCGGCCTAAGCGAGTACGGCAGAGAAGAGGAAGACATGCCCGCTTTGTACATTTCATACTCTGTACCGCAGATTAACCGATCGACGACGCGGGTTCGCGATCGCCGTTCGCTCGTTTCAGAAACGCCGACTTTCCGCTTGTATCGTGCACATTCCATTAAGTCTCATCGATTAATTACGATATAATTATGAATAAGCTATAACAATTCGTGCTATTGTAATATATATATGAATTATTATTATAATTGATTTTTTATAACGATTTAATATGATTTATATATATATATATAGAAAATATATATAGAATGCAATTTTTAGCATCGATTTTGGTATGAACGCGAGAGAGAGATCAATATAAAATTATTTATAACTGAAGTATGCGAAGTGTGCGGTATTAAAAATCTGAGGATGTTCGAGGAAGTGCTAATTTCTTAAGATAACTTAATCGGTGATTAACTTATCAAGTAATACCTATTTCATTAATATGTGGATAGAATTAATAATTTTTTGTGGAATTATTAACGTGCTATTTAAAGAAAGATTAGTGGCGATAAATTATACAACTAGAAATTTTGCTTAAGCGATTCTGCCGGTCGAACGAATCGCCGATTAAGTTAATTGGAGCTCGGTCGGAATCGTCCGAGAGATAAGAGAGCGTATTCCCTCGGAAAAGTCGGCGTCCGCGAACGGTGGAAACGTTTTCGAATCCGCGCCTCTTATTTCTTATCAAAACTAACTTGTAGATCACTGTATAATCTTACGTATCATTATAACAACGAAAGTATATGAGTAATAAAAGAGTTGATAAAGTGCAGGTGTCCTGTATTATTGCGTCGTTAACGCGCGGAGACTTACCATTTCAAAGTTCGAAAAGTTTTGTCCAATCGCGACCGTCATGACGATTTTGATCTCGGCGCCCGGCGTCTCGGGAGGTTTGTTTTCTGTTCCTGAACTGGCTGCACTAGTTCAGAGTTTATCTTTTTTACTCCACATTGGAAGGAAAAAGATAAACTCTGAACTAGTGCAGTCAGTTCAGGAACAGAAAACAAACCTGGTGAGAGATCGCCAAAACTTCTCTCAGGAAGTTCAGCTCGCCACGTCCTGAAAATCGACAAAATACATATATTGCGGATTACGAGAAATCTATTTTATTCACAAATCTCGAGTTATCTTTCGCTATTTTTATAACATTTTCGAATGCAGTGAGTTTTGATCACTCCGAGATCGATTAATGACGTCACATAATCAACTTCAGGTTAGTGATCCTCAAGGGAGTGATCGGAATAACCGTCGCCATTCGTTTCAAAAGCGGAGTGGTATGTTCAGCGGCAAAACTCAAACGTGTTTCAATGCAAATGTGTATCGAGCGCCATAACGAATAAGAAGAAGAACTATCTCTATATCTCTCTTACTCGCTCGCTCTTTCTCTCTCTGTTTCCGGTTTTGAAACAAATGGCCGCCGACCAATAGAAAACGATACCGCTTATTCCGATCACTCCATCGACATATATGCCTAGTTTACACCGAGCACTTGATACGCGTATCAAATAGTGTATTTGAGCTGAACAGCCAATGATTAAACTAATTTACTAGTTATTTACTATTTGATACGCGTATCAAGTGCTCGGTGTAAACTAGGCAATAGAATGGACTGCGCGTTGCGATAGACAAACGCGCACAGGCTGTAGAAAGAGAGGTACTATATAGGAAGACTATGTTTGTCTCTTTTTTTGCAGGGTCGTCGAAATAAAGTTGCAAATCTCGCGCATAATTTTTCTATGAAATAGTACACATATTATTCTACTGTTTAGTTTTACACAAAAAACAATATAAAACCATTGTCTTTGAGTATGTGATCAATTAGTGTCGGATTATTTCGATAGTTACGGTTGTTACGGATGATAAGCCGTTCCAGAGCAAGTTATTACCCAGGGAGAAATGGCAATCTGATCGAGGTCGGATCGACGTTATCGACGTCTAATCGATGTCGATCCGACATCGATCAGATTGCCATTTCTCCCTGGGTAGGTGCCGAGTTCAACGCTACGACCTACGTTACTACGAGAATTTTGGAGGGAACAAAATCACCAATGAGATGATAGCAAAAGAGACAAACATAGTCCTCCTAGAGTCCCTAGAAGATAGAGTCTGGCCACTCAACTATCCAATAAGCAAATTGATAACAAATTGTCGCCAAGTTGGTATCAATCTCGCTCAGAGATTGGTGACAAATCCGGTGCCATTTGTGTCCACATTAGACTTGTGTTTTGTAGACAGAGTCTGATGACATGATGTGACAGTAGATTGTCGCCAAAAACTGCGCAAGGCCTGCTGACATAATGTCGACAGATTGGTGGCAGAAATCGAGCAAGACCTGCGCAACGCAATCTGGCGGCAGATAGGCAGCAGAAACGTGCAGAATCTGTCATTTTTATTTAATTGGATATTTAAATTTTTAAATAGCCATTAACCTATATAATGCCGGTATCCGCTATTTTTAATAAATTTTTTATTATTTAGATATCAATGAAAGAAAAATTAAAATATTCTTTTTTAATTTTAAATACAGAAGTACAGAATATATACAATAATTATTATTAAATTTTAACACGAAATAATTTTCTTGACAAAAATTATTAATAAAATTTAAATAGATCATTTAAAAATTATAAAAAACGTCTATAAAATCTGAAAATTCACGAAAATATTATATAGTAGTATGCTGGTTAGTTTTCTTACAATAAAATAATTATGACACATTTGGATTATAGACTTTGGTTATATAGAGAGTCTGTAAGCAGTGTCTAGGGGTACACTTTTAGTACTAACAATAAGTAAGAAAAACTTTAATCCATGATAATATTGTATTCCAAACGATGAGTAAACGATGTCTCAGACCTTTCAAGATCCTACCGGATCTTTCCAGATCCGACAGGATTTTTCCTGTTCCTAACGGACCTTTCTAGATCCTCCTAAACCTTCCTTCTTTTATACATTTCCTTCAGATATAAAAGGGAACTGTCGTACTGCAGCGGCAGTCCTTCGTATTCCTCGTTAGATTCAACAAGTCTGTAGAAATATATTGTAAGATCGTAATATTAGGAGTGAACTGTACCAAATAAAATAATAAAATTATTTTTTTATAATCAAATCATTCTCGCGAATCTTACAATTGGTGGCAGCGGTGCGGGATAATTTAGTGCAAAAGACAGTGAAGTCAACGGCGCTTTAACTTCCGAGCAATATACTAGTCGTGCTAGTCATTTCTAAGGAAGACTCGGAGATTATCCTGCTCTACCGAACTCAGCAAATTCATACTGGCGTGGACAGATTACAGAGGGGTAAGGAAAATTATTACCTCCGATACATCTACCGAATCAAGCACGGGTACCGATATCTTAGAATCGAGAATTTTTGTGACTGCTCCAATGTCGCGCGCACAAAGCCCGTCCCGTGAACAATCGCTTACGATGAATATATTAGCAGAAAAAATGCTTCAAATGACAGAAGCATTACAAGACTTGAGGAACCAAATAGAAGATTTAAGAGTAGACAGACATGCAAATCAAA
>NJRL01000783.1:0-12758 GCA_003063815.1 Aphaenogaster rudis
AAAAAGTTACGTGATCGCTGCCTTGAAGTGGAACGCACCCTAGAGATAGGGTCTCTAACGCACCCTAGATAATATCGGGCCATACCGGCCATATTGTTTCTGGTGAGAAACGGGAGTCAAAAGGAAGGAAGAAGAAAAGTTCCGGCAAGATGGCCGAACGCTGAGTACACATGTTTTTACATGCTGTGTCCGCTTAACGGATATATTTTCGCATATTTTTGAAAGTTTGACGCAATAGATAGTCTGTTGTGTTCGTTTGTTATTCATTACAGTGTATTTTGAATTTCAACCACATTCCTTGACTCAATATATATCATTCTAATTTGTTGCTGGCCAAATCGGTCGCTGAAAGGACTGAGCGCCATTATTTTGAAGTAGTAGTAGGAAGGAAGAAGAAGACCGCTTTACAGAAATCGGAAGATACGTTTATTGGTATCCTGTACTTATCATCCTACGATCATCGGGTATTAACAATTATATATTCGCTATATATCTCAAGTGCAAGAATTTTGAAATATATATCTTTCAATGACAAGAAATAAATATTAATCTATTGTGTATGTATATATATGTGAACACATATATATGATAGATAGTAATTTATAAAATTAAATAACATGGAGAAGAAGCAATTTGATGAGTTCCTGGGAGGATTCCAGTCGCTCCCACATGAAGTGTCTATCATGAACTTTGTGTCTTCACGAGCCCATGAAATCTCTGCCATGACATCTTCGATAGGTATGCTATGATACTTGCTTTAATCTGTTTCTATATAAGGTGTTATAGATCAATTATAATTTTTTAATGAGCCTTTTCCATGAAAAAATAAAGATAATAATTTTGGTAATATTTAATCATTTTGGAATTTTGAAACATTGAAAATAAGGTGCTTTAACAGCTTTGCAGCTGTTAATGAACAAAAGTAAAATTTTATTTTTTATATAATTTTTTTAAGTGTAATTAATTTTTATAATGGCATCTTAATTTAAAGTTTGATTACTGGAAGATCTAACAAATTAAAATAAGAAATAGGATATCCTATTAGATTTCTACAAAAATTATCTCAAAATTTAACGAATTTTTATGCTTTAAAGAGAATTTGATTCATAACACCTTATCAGGCATTTAGTTATTTAATATTGATTAGCATTGAAATGGATTATGTTTGCATAATAAAAATAAATTATATAACCAAATAGTTCTTCAATTTTTGTATTAGTAGATACAAATATTATTCTATATCTAGGACATATATGTCTTACGATTAACCCCTTGTCTACAATGCATATTTAAGGCGTTAAGACTTAAGAAATTGACCAATCACAGTCGTTTATTCTCATATACGACTGTGATTGGTCAATTTCTTAAATCTTAACGCCTTAAATACGCATTGTAGACAAGGGGTTATAAACTTTGAATTGTATTTAATATTAAACTATTTATTTATATCAACATTTTTTGTTTTTTGCTCGTCTCTTAGCCTTTTATCCTTCTTATTTTGCTTAGCACACACAAGTTAGATACCTATCTTAATATATTTATATATTAAATATTGATATATCTGTTTTTTTTTGCAGAAAATCCTAAACAAACCAAGTTAATATTTCAAAAGCTTCCTGTATATATGCGTAGACGTGTCATGTCTCACAATGTCAAAAGACTGCCACGTAGATTGCGAGAGGCACATTTGGCACAAATGACAAAATCAGCGAATGGCAAAGATTTACCGTCAATGAACAAGCGACCATCTCGGAAGTATCGTAGAAGACCACGCAATCTACTTTCCGAATACAATCGCAGACAATGCGATAAGATCTGGTTAGAAACGCATATCTGGCACGCTAAACGTTTTCACATGATTGATAAATGGGGATATAGAATTGCGAGTCATCCAAACGACAAGTGTTTTAGAGCTAATTATCGAGCTGTTGCGAAATATTGCCTTCTACAAGATATTTCTTACTATACTTGCGTTGAAATAACAGGAGAGGAAAATTTATTAAAGACAATTTTGAAAAAGCATTGTAATCCATTGACTTTAACTTTCGCAGCAAAAAAATATGTTAATGGCCACAGAGAAGGTACTTTGATGTTCTTTAAGAAAGATGGTTATCCATATTTTCCTATTGGTAATGTAAACTTTTTTTGGCAACCAAACAAATCGAGCAACCAAACAGATATTAAGACTATTTGGATCTGGGTACATCCTGCTTTTTACGATGATTTTCTTAGTGAAATTATATCAAGTTTTGAATTTAAGCAGAACAATGTTGAACAAGATGCAGCCGATATCCACAACTTGAACTGTTTTTACACAAATGATGCAGACTGTAAAATGATTATATTAAGAAATGCATTAAATAGATTTCGTCTTCATGGACCATTGACTCTAAATGTGCTAACAAAAGCATTACAATTGCCATCTTTAGATAAGTTAAACTTTAGTTCGGATTATACTGTTCTAAAAGATAACGATAGTTCGTTAAGTAGTAAAAAGGTAGACACAAGTAAAATATCAGTAGACAATAATGTCATGCAATCTACAGAGGAGATGGCGATTAACGAAATAAGTGAAGAAAATACAATTTCCAAATATTTGAGTACAGAACTTAGTAAAAAAACGTGGTATATTGATTACTATAAAAAACAAGAAAATATGAAGGCTTTCGAGATACAAGAACAATTGTGGCAAACACTGAAGTCTTTGGAATCGCCAAATCACTTACCAACAAATATGATTATTGGAGTAACCGTTTTAGATCCACGCTTCTACCTACCTGAGAAAAGAACAAAATGTAATACTGAAATGAGAGAAACATTTTCTCAATTAATTCCGATTGATCAGCCAATAACTAATTCCAACTGTTCTCCTATTTGGAGTACAGAAATACGTCATATTGTAAGCAGTTCTTGCGTGCCTACAAGTATTATTAATAAGCTCAGAAGTGAAAATCTTGTACCTGGTATATCAAATGACCAATATTACAATGAAGACATTATGGCAACGATACCTATACTTCTTATTCAGAAGCCTGGAACTATTACAGGTATGTAATATGCATAATTTTTAATATTATTTATAACATGTAAGGCGAGTTATTTTAATGTATGTATTACCAAATTATTTTAACATTTTTATTCTAAACTGGTAGTACATTAAAACGATTCGTCTTACATGTATTATAAATAATATCAAAATATTTAAACTTAATTTAATATTTAACTTAAATTTAATATAATAATATTAAAACATTTTTATGTATGCAATAAATATTTATTGCATACATTTTTTATGAGATTAATATTATCGGTATATTTTTTAAAATAAAGTTTTTCTGTAATTTTAAGTAAACTTATAATGAAATAAATAATTTATGAGATATTTCATATTTCATTCTAATATGTTTAATATCAATTATGTGACATGTTGTATTGTAAAATATTCATTTTTTAATGATCTTGCTTTAACATTTTTGCACAGAATAACGAACTGAATCTATCAATGCAATGCAAACACAATTGCATTTTAAGAAAAAATATGTAATTTGTAATTATATATTTTTTCAAATGTAATTATACATTCTCTTCGTATCAATCGATTTATTTTGTTAGTTTGTATATATTAAAATGGTAAAATAAAGTCATTGTAAAATGAATATTTACAAAATATTTTATTTTAATGCAAAACAAAATTATCTTATAAATTGTTGATTTTTTAATGTAATTTAATTACTACTTTTATATACAAAATGGAAAAATTGAATTACAATTATAAAAAAAATTACATGGTTACATTTAAAAAAATATAAATATTGATTTTTTCTTAAAAAAAACATGTTATAAAAAATTTATTGTATGTATATTATATTTCCCTTCTAAAACTAAAGCTTTTTTAAGAACATTTTTTTAAAGTAGAAAATAATTTTAAAAAAATTAGAACCATACATTAAAAAAGCTTATCCTATAAAGTTTTATGAGATTTTTTATTCAATTTTTTTATTATTATGATTTCTAATCAAGAATGCAATAATGTGTGTTGACAGATTTAGGATCTGGTATAGATGTTATTGTACCAGCCAAATGGGCAATGCCGTTTTGGCTTGCATTTTTAATGCAATGTGCAAGAGTAGGTGCACTTCAAGAATCAAGATCGATAGCATTTGAAAGTTTGAATCTAAATACACCCGATATTAATGATCCTGATAGTCCTGCCTACATGAGAGAAGCATTGATTACAAAAGAAGAATTGACTAAAAAATATTTCCGTTATCCACCAAATAGGAGAGTTAATTTTGTCAAGCTCGGAATTCGTAGCCCTTTCTTCTGCGACTGGAAAAATTTGACGAAAGACTGGTCACGCAATGAAGATTTGTATGTTCTAAGGAATCGCGAACTTTTGCTACTTTTACAAGCGGACATTTATCCTGCCAAAAATAGAAATGCAAAATCACTTGCCCAAAATACGCAATCCAATTTTCCAGATCTAGATGATTATAAAAATTGCCTAATACACGTTCAGATATCTATGGTGGGAAGAGGATCGCCGAAGAAATTTGCCATCATATGCATGCCGACATCCGAAGATTTGAAAAAGTTTGAAAATGATAAGAAATGGCTTGGGCCTGTAGAAAAATGTCATAACGATCCGAACGAAAAGATTCGTAAAGCATCACGAAAGAATCATTTGATACTATTAAAACGACTAAGACGGCAAAGAATTCGACGGAATCAGGCGTTGAAAGACAATGCGTTGAAGTTACTGAAAGAATGTGAATTGAACGAAAGTAAACATATAATCGTTTCATCACATCGTAAAATTATATCAGATCAATCGATAAAAATGTCAGAATTATATCTCCCAAAATGTACAGAAGTTCGCTATTCCTGCGAAAGAGAAGTTATGGGATATATAACACTAGGGGACTTTTTGTTCAGCCACGCAAAAGGCATCGGCATCGGATATGTCACATTACCCTCATTACTCGGAATGATTAACAAAAAATCTAACATCGTTCTTGTCAGAAATACTCAAACACGACAATATAGATTAGCAGAATTAAATATATTAGGTGTTTGACAGTGTGTATAGTAATTTTATACAGGAGGTTTGTTTTCTGTTCCTGAACTGACTGCACTAGTTCAGAGTTTATCTTTTTCCTTCCAATGTGGAGTAAGGGTGTCCCAAATTCTGTTCAAAATTATCTCCTGCAGATTTAATACAAAGTCTTGCCCTGTGTAAAAGTGATTTAGCAGCTCGCTCTTTACCATGCCAGGAGAATTTCTTATTTGCGTTGCCGCATCCATAATTCTGTTCACAAGTTCATTCCTATTGCGAGATTGTTCTGCATAAACTATTGACTTTATATTTGTAAATACATTGTAAATAAACCAGTTAAATTAAATGTCTGTTTTCTTTTCTTTTTCAAATATTCACATCAACTTTTAATGGTTGTAGTTCTGTTAGAAAGCTTTTAGAAACATATGTTTATTAAACAATTCCACTCTAAATGTCTTCAATAACACGTCCTTAATGTATGGACCTCGAGTCATGGGACATCCTGTATATTTTGTACTTTATACAATATGTAAAACATGATGCGTGTGTATTTTTAAAATTATTGAATCTTATGAAATATATTTAGTACAATAGAGAATATTTTTTATTCTTATTTACTATCTTACAATGGCTGCGTTCAGGAGATACAACCATTGAGTGAGCAATCGAACGTGATTGGTCTTACTTCTGGAACCAACAAATCAACGTCGAGTGTTGACAAGACGATGCTGCAACGGTTGTGTCTCCTGAACGCACCCTATTATAAATAATTTTTTGAAAATCAATAAAAGATGAATTGGACAATAATAATCACGGCTAATCGATTCATCTTGTGTACATACATTCAGCTTTATTTAGAACTTTTATTACATTTTACAGTACTAAAGGCATTATATATTATAATAGGTACAACTGATCCATATAAAAAAAGTATACGTAAATATCGCGTATGTATTGTGTAAAAAAGAGGTAGCTCTTATCATTAATAAATAATGATAAACAAAAGATATCAATAAGTTGTACGACAGATGGTTCCATTCATCGGTGAGATCTACAAAAAAAATACATTGAGTACTAGATTGATTTTAAGATATACAAAGAGTCACAAAAGAGAGCATTCGTTTCTTTCCAATGTTGATTTCAAATAATTTAATATTTTTACTACCGTTTATAAACTCGGGAACGCTTACAATTTTCTTGCATCTCACGAAAAGTTAAAAAAAAGTCTAAAAAATTTTTGAAAAAATTTATGTGGATCAAGCACATTATAACAAACATTTTTTCTCTTTTTTCTTTTTCCGTAAACTCTTTTAGTTTCTAAGTTAAAAACATTTTATAAAAAATGAATTTTTACACAAGAACTTCGATATCATTGCAAAAAATTATCGCACTAGTTTAAAAAAAAAACATTTTAGAACTTAGGAAGCCTACTTTAAAATACTTTTTTGTTAATTTTTTCCGATGATGTTTCATCAAGCTACAATGCTTCAAAAAAATATTTTTAATTTTATGTAATTTAGGAACAAAATGTAGAGACGAAACTAAAAGACAGATTTAGATAAAACTCTAATATCTCTCTTCTTTAAAACATTTTTGAAAACTTTTCTACGATTTTTTAACGAAATACTTAACTTTTCATGAGATGCGAGAAAATCGCAAGCGTTCCCGAATTCAGGGGCGTAACCAGAATTTTATTTCAGGGAGGTTTAAAAAAAATAAAATCAGAACAATTCATAACTTTTTTAATTAAATAAGATAACAATATTATACTAGAAGCATGCGCCCACACAGCACACTTTATCCTGAGGATATCCCAGAGTGATCCACATGTCCAATTGGACATAATGCGATCCCATGGAGATCCTACGATTATTGAGATATCCCTCGGATATCTAGTGGATATCGCAATATCGTGTGCTGTGTGGGCGTCTAGGTTTTTTAGATAATCTGTTAAGTACCTCCTCTATATGTTAATCAAAGAAGTCAAATTTTTGTGAATGCATATTTGTGTCAAACCTTACTTCACTCATTGTATTTCTAACAGGGTTGGGTAAGTTAATATTTTTTAAAACTAAATTAAGTTGAAATTAATAGCTTATAAAATTAATTTAGTTACGTTAAAAGTTACATAAACAAAAAACTAACTCAGTTAAAAGTTACTTAAGTTAAGATTAAATTAACTTAAGTTAAATTAAAAGTTAATTTTGAAAAACATTTATATTAAATTAGAATGTCGTAATTTTTTAAAGTTAGATCATTCAAAACAATTATAATATGGATTATCAAATAAATTTAATATTTTATTTGTAAATTAAGTTTATGTGAAATAACAAAGAAATATTGTTTTTATGTGAGAATGTATTTTTTCTTTTATAATTTTTTTCTTTTATATAGATACATTTTTAACTTAATAAAAAAGTTAATAAGTTTAAGTTAATATCTTTTAAAAATAACTAGTTGAAGTTAAAAATTAACTCATTTAAAATTAACTAAGTTAAAAGTTATTAACTTTTTAACTTTATTATTTAACTTTTTAAATAGTTACTACCCAACCCTGATTCCTAAGGTTTTAAGAATTCTTAATTTCCATTAATAATAACCATTAATAAAAACAATTTAATTTCTCTCTCGGCTTTCAATCTTTCATTTTCATATTTTCATATTTGGTTCCAAAATGTCGGGGAGGGGGATTTATCCCCCTAATCCCCCCTAGCTACGCCGTACCAGTTCTGTCCGAACTTATAAACGGTAGCGTATATGTATGTATTGTATATAGTTTTTTTTATTTCAATACAAGATTTATAGATAAATCAATATATATAGATTATTATTTACAACAGAAAAAGCATTTTTTTGTAATATATATCAAACTTACTTATAATGCATTGAAGTCAGTCAATTTACCAGCCGTAACCCGGGCCATAGCCGTAACCTGGGCCATAACTGTAGTGGTGGTAATGAGGGTAGTAATTATGATAATTGGGATAGTTATGGTAATGATAATGGGTGTCAGGATGGCTGTGATAATGGGGATATCCGTATCCACCGTATCCGCCATATCCACCGTATCCGCCGTATCCACCGTATCCACCGTATCCACCGTATCCACCGTATCCACCGTATCCACCGCCGTATCCGCCAGCAAGACTAAGAAAAGAAAAATTACGATATTTCATCGAGATGTTTTTGACACTTTCGTTCTAATATCTTTAGAATCGAACTTTCGACAAACTTACGAAATCCGATTAGTATCACGAAAATTGAACTAACAGCAATGGCGGACTTTCAACGAGTCTTTCTAGCGATAAAAATGTGTGAAATTTTTGCACACGTTAATTGATGTTAATTTAGTTCGCACAAACGGATAATTAACTGAATATTTGAGAGTTGACGTAGCAGAATCGATCGACAAGAACTGGCAGACTTTTACAAGTTGGGTTTAAGAAGCGAGAGACGTGTAGATTTTTTTCTTCCATCCATATACATCGAAATAAACTACTTATTAATTTCAATTAATTTTCTGTGCGCCAATATATTCGCGTCCGATAGCATAAATAATAAAAAATATTAACGAAACTAATAGGGCAAACTGCGCCAGGCTAGATCGATATTAGTGTGCCAGTAATAATATCATAGAATAAATTCAATTATAAAATTAAAAAAAATATATGTTTATGTTTAATTTAATCATTATGACGACTTAATTGTTTTGTTCTTTTGTTACACTGAAGATGACCTAATTAAAGGTCGAAACATATGATTAAACAAAATTTATAATTGAATTTATTCTATGATATTATTACTGGCACTAATATCCAGCCTAGCGCAGTATGCCCTATTAGTTTTCGTTGATTTGAAATCTTTTGAGCCTTATATACATTACCTTTATTTAATAAAATATATTTTGTATGCGTGCGGCTGTGTTTGTGTATG
Source organism: Aphaenogaster rudis (assembly GCA_003063815.1). Taxonomy (NCBI): domain Eukaryota; kingdom Metazoa; phylum Arthropoda; class Insecta; order Hymenoptera; family Formicidae; genus Aphaenogaster; species Aphaenogaster rudis. Next base: position 8,990 of record NJRL01000783.1, read on the forward strand.
TGTGTGAAAATTTTTTGCTATCTTGCATTAGGAAACATATGTATTACAGTTCAATTTTGTGTATCTCATATATTTTCAACGAAAATGGATCTTACGATCTCTTAGTCAGTAAATAAAATATTAGCAGAATGCTGGCAATTTGCTTACACAGAAAAAAAATGAAGTTGTATCAACAGCATTAAGTCTAATTGGAAATAATCTTGTTAATTTAATAACAATTTCAATAAAATAAAATCATACGTATTTGTTTCATTAATAATGTTATTGAATTAACAAAATTATTTTCAATTAGACTTATGTTAATGCTGTCGATATAACATTATTTTTTTTCGTGTAACAATAAATTGATTTCAAGTTCCTCAAAATGATCGTTTGAACGAAGTTAAAAATAATTTCATGTTATATTTAATGTAAAAGTATTTCATTATTTTAAAAAAATATATTGAATTTTTTTTAAAAGTCAATTTTAAATATAATATTAATTATAATGTTAATTTTTTTTAAATATACAGAGTGTCTCGAAAGGTCAGGTCAATCGCTCGAGAGATGAATAGGGACCCAAAAACAAGAAAGAAAGTTGATATGAACATAGGTCCGAAAATGCGTTGTTTTCAAGTTATCGCCATTTTTATGTTGAAATTTGAAATTGCTTTGCTTTCAAATTTTTTGTCAAAATTATAACAAGAAATGGTTTTTATAAATTTTATAACATAATTAAAGTCAAATAAAAGTTACATGCTGCTTTAGCACTACCCAGGATGCACCACGTGGAGGTACATCAGCCCGCTTAGCACTACTTGGCAGAGATCAGGACCCCTCAAGCAGTGCTAAAGCAGCCTGTAACTTTTACTTGACTTTAATTATGTTATAAAATTCATAAAAACCATCTCTTGTTTTAATTTTGACCAAAAAATTCGAAAGCAAAGCAATTTCAAATTTCAACATAAAAATGGCGATAATTCGAAAACAACACATTTTCGATCCTATGTTCATATTAACTTTCTTTCTTGTTTTTGGATCCCCATTCATATCCCGAGCGATTGACCTTACCTTTCGAGACACCCTATATAATGAATTTTAAAAGATTTTTGAATTTTAATATTTCCATATTTATAAATTTAAAATTTTTTTCTATTTGGATTTGTAACGGTTTTTTTTCAAATTTTAAACAAGTGGTTACAAGTATGATATTATGAAGCAATTTTTGTCATTTTCATTTTAATGCCAGAATTTTGCGGCACCCAGATACAGTTTTGTAAATTATTGCGCGCGGCATCCAGCTTTAAGTCGCAATTTTGCTAAAATCGCCGGCTGCGAATGTATTAACAAATTCGTGTTATATTTCTGCATAGCATTCTGCTGGCCTTTGTAACAGACCCTTCACAGGGCCTATTTTCGACTGATTTGGCTATCTTGGATAAGATGAAGATTTACAGCTGTGTATTGATCCGCGAGTCGAAAAAGAGATCTTTAGTACGTTTCACACTGATTTGTACCATCGAATGCGTGTGATGGTATGGGAAACAATTAATCTATTTCTATGTATAATTGAAGAAAATAGAAAAAAGACTTGCCCGATTTCTCGCTTCCTGCATTTAACGTGATAATTTAATGTAGCGAGGAAGTAGGAGCTTTAACAGTACTTGACATGTCTTATGGTCCTTGCACACTGGACGCGATGAGCGATATCCAATGAGAGCTCTTCTTTCGAATGTGACGGCCGAAAAAGCAGAGCTGTCTTTGGATATCGCTCATCGCTCATCGTGTCCAGTGTGCAATGACCATTAGTTTGCATAAATCTGACGCGACAATACAATAGGAAATTTTTCGTCTTCTTCCTCCTTCCTTTAGGGATATTCCCTTTAGGCTGGGTCTAAAATAGATGTAGTAAGCCTTAAGGGCCACTTCGACCAAACTCCGATTAACTTAATCGACCGATTAGTCCATGAGAATTGACCAATCGCATTTGTCGTTAAGCAGATTGGTCAAATGCAATTGGTCAATTCTCATGGACTAATCGGTCGATTAAGTTAATCGGAGTTTGGTCGAAGTGGCCCTTAGCCTGCTCTAAATGGGCGCATTCAGAAGCACAACTGCTCACTGAGCGCTCAGTGAGCTCTTACATCTTAAGCTAAGTAATTTCCGACAGGAAACGTTTCCTACGTTGCTTTAAGCCCTAAACTTTACAGTTAGGATCTGGTCAACTTTTAGGGGCTCCGCACAATAAAAAGAATAAGGAACAGGGAATAGAGAACAGAGAACAGAGGGAATAGGCGTAGTGTATATACTGCGTTAGAGCCCAGACGCAATGAAAGAAATAAGGAACAAGGAGTTAAACATAGAGAATTGAGTTATGGAAGAATCTTCCTTCTTCCTTCTTCCACATCCCAATTTCGTATGTTTAATTCCTTGTTCCTTATTCCTTTCATTGTGTCTCTGGGCCCTTACAATGCATAGAATATAGAATAAAATATAGAATATAGAACATAGAATATAGAATAAAATTTCATCATTGTTCCTCCGCGCTATTCCTCTGCTCTTCCTTCTGTGTTAATGAATTACGTTTCATATATTAATATTGAACTGTTCTCTATTCTCTGTTTCCTGTTCCTTACCCCTTTTATTGTGCGGAGCCCCTTAAAGCTTATAGGAATTACGACTTGAGGTAGCATAGGCAAAGCTTTTTATCGGAAATTACTTATCTTAGAGCGGAAGGCTAAAGGCTTACTACACCTATTGTAGACCCAGCCTTAGAGATAGATAGTGCCAGTAGCGTCGACTCACTATTTAGCCTTGTACAATCCGGCGCCGGCGAGGGCTCCGGCACCGAGGACTCCGGCACCGAGGACTCCAGCACCCAGAGCTCCGGCACCCAGAGCTCCGGCACCGAGAAGAGCACCGCCCAAGAGAGCCTTTCCCAGAAGGATCGGCGCCCTTTTGTTACGCGACTGTGTCTCGGCCACCTCGCCCGATACCGCTTCCAGCTGCAGCGGCGTGGCTTCCACTTTCGATGGTGCAACAGGTGCCAGCAACGTCTGCTGCGGACCCTGACCGACGGTTTCGGACTCCGTTTGAGCATAGATTACGGCCAGCACGGCGGCCAGCACCACGATGCACCTCATCGCCATCTGAAAGAAGACAGAACTGTTAAAAATACCCAGTAAGCAAACTGTCTGCGGTATGCCAGCAGGGTTGCGTTCCAAAACTCTACTCTGTTAACTAAAACTCTATAGCATACGTAACGTAAACTATAGATTTTTAGTTACTGTAGTACGTTTTGGAACGCACCCCAGATTGGCAGCAGATTTGATCAGAAAAATACAACAGATTCGGTATCATCTATGTTCGCATTGGTTCGCATTAAGCTCGTGCTTTGCCGGCAGAGCTTGCTGACCAAATCAAACAGCAGATTTGCAGCAGAAACCGAACAGAATCGAACGCAGATTCCGCTGTATTTCTGTCAGCAATCTGAATCAAATTGTGTAACAGATGTGTCAAGATCTACTGCTTGATTTCTGTCATCAATCTGCTATTATATTTTGTTGGATAAACTTTGCTATATTTCTGCTATCATTCTACCAGTAACAGGGGCGTAGACAGGTTTTTATTTCGGAGGAGGGGGATTAAAAAAATCACAGAACAAATCATAACTTTTTAAATTAAATAAAATAACAATATTAAACTAGAAGCATGCGTCTAGGTTTTTTAGATAATCTGTCGAATACCTCCTCTATGTAATTCCTACGACACAATTTTTCGTACTGGTTTT
>NJRL01000783.1:23874-34770 GCA_003063815.1 Aphaenogaster rudis
TTTCATTATAAAGAACGATGTAAAATAGACAATGGGTAAAATAAAATACGATTTCGGCCTAAAAAGTATAATGTTAAATTATACATGTAATCTCTCTTATAGTTTTTGAATCGCTAAATACAATTATGTATTAATAACGCAAAATCATTGAAGATTATTCAAATTGTACGCTATACTTTCGATTTATTTTCGAGAACTCATTTTTTGCCAAGTGTATCATAAAAATTTGGTCTTACTTTGTATACAATGTCCGCAGCTAAAAAGATAACATTGCAAAATATTCTATCATTACGCGCAATATTAACCACGAAAATTTGATCAGATCATAACAGAACATGTTTAAATTGTAATAATAAAATTAATATCTTTTATTAGGGAGAAGTGAATAGGTACGTGAATGTCATAGATCTTTTTTTAAATTTATGTAAATTGCTACATGTACAACGTGATCTCACCGTTGATGATCTGACCACAGTAACTGAAAGATGCTAATTTAATTATACCACCATTATCGTCAAATGACTTAACTTTCGCTTCTTTCCTTGACGATTAGCTATTTTTGTAACACCTTGGAAGCTCACTGACCAATCGTTGATCAAATGTGATAAATCTATTTCTATTAAACTGGCATTGTAATAATGTTATAGTCTGGCAATAATTATAGCCACAGACTCTCAGAATATATGTATGCAAATTTAGCGCGAATATGCAAATTAAGGAAACAGCTTTGAAATTGCTTATGCGAAATATATTTCTTGTTAAGATATTTCCTTTCCATCTCTCTTTTTTTCGATAAATAAATTGCAAGTCGGAAATATATTCTATTGAAATGTTATAACATTCCTGATACTATCGACTAATTAATATATTGCATGTATCCTTCAATTCAAGGAATCCTTTACAATTCCTTCAAAGAATTATACGTTTCAATGATTGCAACAACACATAAATTTTCTAATGCGCATAATAAAATAAGAAAAACACGAGAAACATACGCATCTCGCATAGAGAAATTTAGCCTAAAAATTTTACGCCGAAGCACACGTAACTTTAATCGCGACGCAGTTTAAAAAATGCGTCCAGCGGTAAGTAAAACCATATATCTTTTTAAATACTCTTCCATACTTTTTCCTGAAATATTTTTTCCGTATGGAAAAATAGTGAACATTGTGATATATAATACTTTTGATATAAATTATATAAAAATTGTTTTTTGTTATAAAGCTGCCTGAAAAGTAAACTTATAATTTTATAAAACTGTAATTTACTTTATATACTTACTTTATACCTTTTTATATTACTATACTTTTTTTTACCTCATACGCCTACTTTACATAATTTATTTTATGAAACTATATCTAGATATTTTCTGCTTAGAAAACGTGAATTTTATAAAGAAATTGTTATTTCGCTTGTAAAAAAGATTTTAAAAGAGATTCGTACGACTAGATATTTATCGACAAATTAATTGAGCACGAGAATTCCATCGCGTTGGAATAGAATTTAAATAATTATTAAAGAATTGAATTTTGTCACGTTTAACATTTAATATTCGTAATATTTCGATTTAAATATTTTTTTCATTAGAGAAGAAGTCTTCTCCCTCTCTCTCTCCTTCCCGCGTAGGGGAGATGTGGGAGGAATGGGACATTTTAAATATTCTACCTTGAATTAAATTTCAGCAGTTACATAGTATCATAATAATAAATTATAATAATAAAACAAACATAATAATTAAACATCAGTACAGGTAAAAAATGGTAAAAATATTTATTCAAAAGGTGTCCCATTTCTCCAACGTCTCCCCTATATGTAAAAAGATACTTTTTACCATATATATAATACATGTTTTTACAAATATATAAAGATATCTGCTCCAGATGCGAAAGAAGAGAAGAGGGCGGTTAGATGGGAGGAACAACAGAGGATCAAGGATCAAAGGCAACGTGAAGCCGAGGAACGCGTTCAAATGTTGAGGAAAGAGCATCTAATGCGCGAGATCGAGCTTGGTGCTTTAAATACAAAGCGTTACCGCACGTTATGGCGGGAGATGATGATGAGGATCAAAATGCCGCAGATCGCTGAAGATGTGGAGATCGCATGGCGCAATTTTGACCGAGCTCTCGATATCAAGGACTACAGGTTGTCATGTGTGTTACGTTAAATTAAATTGCCCAATCGGTAAACTAGTTTGTTTAGTGCATTCAAAGTTTCATCCCGACTGTGAATAAGATTGGAATAACGATTATGAAATATTTCATCCTTGAACCTTGAGATTTTCCTTTAATTTTATAACTATTTATATTTCCTTAATATTGCTTCATTGTAATACATTTTGCACCTGTTTTGCAATATTTTTTAAAACTGCTATACTGTATAATTTATTTGTACTATTTTGGAAAGCAAAAATAGTCGAAGAATATAAACAGATTAATAACCGATATGCAAAAAGTCGTCGATATTTTGAAAAAAAAAGATTTTAATTTTAATATGATTCTTTAATGAGAATTTGGATTTTTTCTGTGGGATAAATTTGCATACCTTTTAAAAATATTTTTACGATTTCTTGGAAAAGAAATTTTTACGACTATTCGATTGATCTGACCTTCTCCAGGATAAGCTTTTTAATGGACGAACTGGGCGAGGCAGAAGAACAGTATCAAAGGAATACAAGATCACATATTGAAATTATAGATCGATTATTGAGGTCATGTAGAGAAAGATTGGAGCATGAAGAAAGAAATTATCAAAAAACCCTAAACGAGACGCTCGTTCAAACAGATACTGAAGTTAGCAAAATCTATCATCAGCAGAACGAGGGCGAAATCTCGTTGCAATCAATCACTCACGATGTTCAGCAACAGCTGGAAGAATCATTGAACAATGTCAAAAGCATCGCATTAAGTATACCGCTATTAATCTTGCATTACAATTTTATATTATCAGAATTGCGCTTGTTTCCAATACTATAATTATACATATATCGTACATAATTTGAAATGTTAAAACCTAATTTATTTACTAAAACTGACGTTAATATGTTAATAACAATAGGTGATATATGTGATTTATTTAATCCAAGAAGGTAGATTTTAATAATAAAAATATAACGTTTTAATAGTTTTGAATTAAAATGTATAATAGCCGTGGCAAGTTCTTAATTTAATTAGTTAATTTTTAGTTGATATTGAAATAATTAATATCTCGAAAGGTAAAATTGATGCATTCGTGGAAGACAGTAAGGATATGCGCAGAATTTCTGCGGCACAACTTGAAAATCAATTGCAAAGCTCCTGGGAAAACCTTCGACGAGTTCTATCGAATTATCAAAATAGTAAGGGAACATTTATTTTTAATGGCGAATATTTTAATGCCTTTTTACGTCTGTAATAAATCTTGTTTATTAGGGGCGTAACCAGGATTTTATTTCGGGGGGATTTAAAACAAAAATAAAATTATAGAACCCATAACTTTTTTAATTAAATAAGATAACAATATTAAACTAGAAGCATTCGTCTAGGTTTTTTTTATGTTAATTGAAAAAGTCAAATTTTTGTGAATGTACATTTGTGTCAAACCGTTAAGCCTTACTTCACTCATTGTATTCCTAAGGTAGGTTGAATTCTTAATTTCCATTAATAAAAACCATTTCATTTCTCTCTCAGCTTTCAACCTTTCATTTTCATATTTGATTCCAAAATTTCGGGAGGGGGGAGGGATTTATCCTAATCCCCCCTCCCCAATGGCTACGCCACTGTTGTTTATAATTGATATGCTAAATATTTTTTATTAAAATACCAAATAAAATAATTATAAAATAAGAAATTATATATTTTATTAATACTATTTTGTTGGAAAACAAATTTAAATAAAATTTACTTTTCTATTACAAAAATTTATAATATAATTTTAATCAAATAGATAATTTTTAATAACTTTTTTGAAATGGAACTCAAACTGCAAATATGCAACTGCACATCTATCAAATGCAAATTAATTTTATGCTAAGGTCACATCCAATAGACAAGCTAATATTGGTTAATATGACACCATTCTAGAAACGAAGGATCGTAGAAAATGTTACGAGGCACTCAAAGACAAGGACGAGAAAGATCAGCAAGTAATAGCGCAACAATCATTACGTACAGCAGGTCTTTTTGAAGAAATACGAAAGTTTCGAGGTAAAATAACAACGTATGATGCTACGACCAAGAAAGAAATTTCTGAAATTCTGACGGAATATGACTTCTTCCAGAAAGTTTCCTGGACCATGAAAAATCGTCTCCTCTCAGGTACGTGTATTATTTAGATTCTTGGTTTAATCTTTATTGGCAATTTGTAAAAAAGGGACTGCAAAATTCGTCATTTTTTGCCCCCAAGGGGAACCTGTGAAATATGTTTTGCCACTTTATTTGAGGTTGAAATAATAAGAAAAAAATGTTTATTTAACCAGGAAACTGCGGGAAATATTGCAGAAGTGATAATTTTTAAGGATTCACACAGAGTTGGTGACATGAAAATGAATTCCTTTTGAACTCTTAAAAGTCCTATTAGAACAGAAATGGAATAAAAAAAGAATTTTTTTTTTCATAATTCGGGAATTCAAAAAGAATTCTTTTTGGATTCTCTGTACTATCTGGGAAACTAACACACTGCGAAGTACGGGTTTTCTAGTATATTTCGACACAAACCCTCGTTAAAACACGCACCCCAAAACACTGTAGAATTAATGCATACAGTTATCAGATTTCATAATAACACTTAGCCTAACTTATTGTTAGAGGCATCGAACGTGTGTCCAATATCTGTGCGAAAGAGAAAGGTAGAGATTTGTCTACAATATACGCATGACACGAATGCTCCGATATCGTCGTTGCCATGGTCACTTATTATTCAGCATTTAAAATGGGTGTTTAAAATGATTTAAAATCATTTTTGACACAAAGATATATATGAACACAGCTATTTTGACAGACGTTTTAAAAACATTCATTATCACTTCTAAAATATTTCCCGCAGTTTCCTGGTTAAATAAATATTTTTTTCTTCTTATTTCAACCTCAAATAAGGTGGTAAAACATGTTTTACAGGTTCCCCTTGGGGGCAAAAATGGCGACTTTTGCAGTCCCTTCTTTATATCTCGTAATTTCTAACCACGTGAAAAAAGTGTTGTACAACAATAATATGTTATGATACCTTATTTGATTTTCTATTCACGCTATTAAATCGAAATATTACCATAATTATTGATAGACTTGTAACAATCCTGTATTGAGATATCCCGGTAAAATGTTTTTTTATATAAGAACATATATATATAAATATATACATATAATTATATATAAAATGTGTCTATATATATATATATATATATAAACATGTTTTCTTTCTCTTATATAATCTCTGTTCGTATATACAAGAGAAATAATAAAAATTAAAAAAGAATTAAAGAATAATTACAAGAATAATTTTAGCATTGTTTCTTTTATAAAAAATGAGGTTTGTGTGAGGAAGCAAGAAAAATTTGCCTATATACTATATGATTATACAGGGTGTCCCAGACTTACCGTATCACCTTAATGGCAGGTTCCTGAGATTATTTCAAGACAAAAATCCTAATACCAAAATGTCGAGGCTGCAATAGTTTTTAAACGGGAAAGGTTCAAAGTTCACCAATCAGCTTATCAAAATTTCGCGCGCTCAGGAACGTCGAGAGAGCCCTTCCACAACACTTGAAATTATTATTCACTTTATTTCTTTGTACACTGTTCGCAAGAATGACAAATATCGAATGATAATAGTTTCTAAATTGTCGTACGGAAACGTGACGTGTGTCGAACTGCAAAGCATTCATGTGAAGCGTGTCGCAGACAAATAACGTTTCTCATGTAATGACAGAACAGTGTACAAAGAAATAAAGTAAATAATAATTTCAAGTATTTCTATCGAGCTGAGTGTAAAGTGTTGTGGAAGGGCTCTTTCGACATGCGACGTTCCTGAGCGCGCGAAATTTTGACAAGCCTGCTATAGTTTTTAAACGGGAATGGTTCAAAGTTCACCAATCGGCTTGTCAAAATTTCGCGCGCTCAGGAACGTCACATGTCGAAAGAGCCCTTCCACAACACTTTACACTCAGCTCGATAAAAATACTTGAAATTATTATTCACTTTATTTCTTTGTACACTGTTCTGTCATTACATGAGAAACGTTATTTGTCTGCGACACGCTTCACATGAATGCTTTGCAGTTCGACACACGTCACGTTTCCGTACGACAATTTAGAAACTATTATCATTCGATATTTGTCATTCTTGCGAACAGTGTACAAAGAAATAAAGTGAATAATAATTTCAAGTGTTGTGGAAGGGCTCTCTCGACGTTCTTGAGCGCGCGAAATTTTGATAAGCCGATTGGTGAACTTTGAACCTTTCCCGTTTAAAAACTATTGCAGCCTCGACATTTTGATATTAGGATTTTTGTTTTGAAATAATCTCAGGGACCTGCCATTAAGGTGATACGGTAAGTCTGGGACACCCTGTATAATCATATATAAATATAATTGTATAAAAAAGTTATATGATTTCTATATGATTAATGATTATTATATAGAATATTATATAATCTAATCGCAATATTAATTTTTGTAAAAGAACAATGCAAAAGTTATTTTTCTAATTATTTTTCAGTTATTCTCCTTATTATTTTTCCTGTATACGGACAGAGATTATATGTATCAGAGAAAGAAAACATTTTACATATAATTATATATATATTTATATTTTTTTATATGAAAAATTTTTTACCGGAATGTAAAACAATTTCAGAACAGACGAAAGACAAGAATCAATTGAAGGTATTGTCGATCGAATATAACAAGACGATCAAAAATTTACTGCGTCTTGTAATTAAAAGCAAACGACTGCTCACGCTAATGCAAATCTGTCGTAAGTACGAAACTCAATACGAGAAAGTACTTCCGTTCCCTGATCATCCGGAACCAGAAAGCTCGCAGATTCCCTCGTCGCATCAAATTTTATCAGGCTGGGATATGTCTCGCCAGGTACATACGCACAAATATGTAATAAGTTGTTGAATTTTAAAGAAAACATGTGTATAATAGATTACAGAGGATTTTCAAGATCTAATAAATTTTTGGCGGCGATTTGGCTCTGCGCAAATAACTACTATGAAATTGCGATCGGAGAGGGATAAATTGAAGGCTGAGGCGAGTCTCTTGCGCAAATGTATCAATTCTTATATGATGCAGCAGGGGTGAGAGAAAAGAATGAAAAAAGTACAAAATAATGTAATAACTCTTGCTCGTGACAAATGAATCATCTGTCACATTGTTTTAATATAGGTACAATGATTCGTAACCTACATTACCAGGCTGGATAATCGTGATTATCGTGACAATCTATTTTCATTGTATCTGAAATTTTACATAACTAAAAAATAACATAATTACTTGTTCTAGATATAAATGCAAGACTTCAGCATTTTTTATTTTATTCGCTCTTGTCGGCATTATACGCGATAATGTTTCATTACTATTTGTATAAAATGTAACATTACAAATAAAGACAATTTAACGAATATTATCAAATTTTATAGCTCAAGCCTAGATTTACAATATGGGAATATGATTTCAGTTTATCGATATAACTTTGTAATCATTAGCGCTGATATTAACTATAAACTGTCTTCAATTATCATTAAACAATCTAGATCATAGCAAAGAGATGCACATAATAAACAAAATAAACGATATATATATATATATATATGTAGGGGCCGGCGGAAAAATTAACGGAGCCGATTGCGATTCGAATGTTCGTGTGCAGTATGTATTAAATGTTGTTTCACTTGGGAACTAGTGTATTTGGTCACGGCCTTAGTTCCCTCACTGACTGCGTGCTTGGCCAATTCTCCGGGTAAGAGAAGTCTCACTATAGTTTGTATCTCATGAGACGTGATTGTGTCGACCTTTTGTTGTAGTGCGCCAGTCTCGACGCTTCGGCGGCAATTCTCTCAAACACATCATTGACGAAGCTGTTCATGATGCTAAGGATCCCTTGCTCTCACTCTTAGCACCTAGAGTGCTACACCATGATTGCTCAACTACTCTTATTATTATTCCGTCCATGAATACTTTAATTGGCCTTACGGTTCTTTTATTTTCCTACATATATACTTCATGATTTATATACATTTGTGACAAGTGAAAAGACAGCGCAACACAATTAGCATTTTTGACTGCAATAAGTTTGAATCGGTCCAAAATCGATTAAACCAGATACGTTATGAATTCGTATTCGCGCGCGCGATCGAAAATGTAAAAGAAAATGTGTAAAAATGTATGAAATATCAAGTTATTAATAGATTTACCGAAAATAATTTTTGTATAATTGTTTTTCAAAACACTTTTTTTAAAAAAATTAAACTCCTTGAATATTTGCATGTGACGGCATTAATCGATCTCGGAGCGATGAAAACCTACTGCAGTCGAAAACGTAAAATTTTTTTTAACACGTTAACGAGTTGATCAGCCACTTTGAACCTATCGATGGCAGTCTTGTATTTATTATGCACTTTCAATTGCAACTGCGATTGCAACTCAGAGTTTTCACACAATAGAGTATACATTAGTATTAACGTAACGATTTGTGCCTGTGTGCTATTTGAGATAGCATCTTATTACCAGCGAGGAACGTAACGACACCAAAACCAAGAAGATATCGCAGCGTGACGAACATATTGAGTTTCAACCAGAAAATACCAAACAGCACAAAGATGCCTGAAAATAAGATAATCATAATTATTCATACTGCATTGTTGTAGCAACTTGTCAATGTAGTGAATATAATGAATTTCTGTAGTGAATTTGGGCTGCAAATGTGACGAAGAAAACATAATCACATTTGAGAAAAACATCACGACGTACTATGCGCCCGATGAAAACAGATAGACTATATAAAATCGTCTGTCAAGCAATAGGGCAAAATATATATATTTCTTATTACATCGCATATTTTCAAATTATATTTAATATTATATTTAATAGGTAAAAATTTATTGATAAAAATATGTCTTTTTACCTATATACAGGATGACCCATTTTAAATACCCACCTCAAATATCTCTTGAACAATATATTTTAAAGAAAAATGTTGCAAATAAAACTTACTCTGTTTCGAGGGGGACATCTTATGATGGACACATGTTTTTCTAGGTAGAAATGTTCCTGAGATTTTAAAGTAACTTTTGTTTTTTTTTTTAATGGAATCACATATGATTTTCTTTATATAATATAATTCCTCCAGTTATTTGGCATATAAAAGTACTAAGGTAAAGTTATCAAAAAATCAACAAAAAATCAATAGTTTACCAGATATTTTATATTTTATTCTGATATATTTTGACATAAAATATAAAATACTTTACCTTAGTACTTTTATATGCCAAATAACTGGAGGAATTATATTATATAAAGAAAATCATATAATTCTATTTAAAAAAACAAAGGTCACTTAAAATCTCAGAAATACCTCCACCTAGAAAAAACATGTGTCCATCAAAGATATCCCTCTCGAAACAGCATAAGTTTTACTTGAAACATTTTTCTTTAAAATGTATGTATTGTTCAAGAGATATTTGAGGTGGGCATTTAAAATGAGTCACTCTGTATACATTTCTTTTTACCTATTAATACATGTGTGTATATACAGGGTGTCTCAAAACCACCGAAAAATATTTTAATAGCATATTCTGAAGGTAGAGTAAAAAATCCTAATACGAAAATGTCGAGGCTACAGTAGTTTTTGACCGATCAAAGATAACTAGTAATTTCGCGTAGAACTTGCGCGCTCAGGCCCGTAGTTAAATAGACATGCGCATCGATCTATTATTAATTTTTACAGTTAACATTGATTTTTATTATACAGCTGATTATTAATAGCATCAGTAATTATTATTATTATTAGATTATTAAATTTAATACTTTCACACATGTGAGAAACAAGGTTTTTTGCGTTTTTGACATAAGAAATTGTGAAAATTAATTTATTATTTTATTTTAATGAAATCGTGTGATTATAATAAATTAAGGAAATGAGATTAAATCGTCCATATTTATTCAACAATTAAAATTTTTATTAAAATCGCAAATCTTGATTTATAAAAATTATACAATTTTACTTCTCTCAGGACTTGGAAACTTGAGAAAGAATATACTTGAAAAAAAAAAATTAAACAATCTTCATAAATCTTTCTTTTCTTTTGAAGGAGACAAAGGAGAGGGAGAAACAGAAGAGGAAACGGAGGCAGAGGAGAAGAGGAAGGAGGAGAGGTGGAGGGTCTGCTGGGATGAGGAAGCGATAAGAGAATTTAGGAAGAAGACAGAGAATGTGGATAGGGAAGAATCTCAGCAGGACATGACTGTAGAAGAAAAATGGGAGAAGATTAAGAAGTTTGTTCAGGAGGCTTTGATAAAAAAGAAGATAAAAATAAAAGAAAGGGGGATAGGTTATAAAGACTGGTGGGATAGGAAATGTACACATAAGAAGAGAGAAGTAAAAAGGATATATTGGAGGTAGAGAAGAGGAAAAGTAAGAAGAGAAAAATATCTGGAGGAGAGAAACAGTATGTGGACGCTGTTCGAACTGAAGAAGAAAGAGAAGAGGGAGAAAGAAGAAGAGGAACTGAAAAGCTTAAGGAATAGTAAGGAGATATGGAAGTATATAAATAAGAAGAGGAAGAAATATGTGAGGAAGGAAAACAATATAGGAGAAGAGGAATGGAAGGAGTATTTTAAGAAATTACTAGGAGGCACGGAGGAGGGAAAGGAAAGTAGGAACGTAAGCGGTCGGAACAGCGAAGGAAAGGAACACGTAGAAG
>NJRL01000785.1:0-12192 GCA_003063815.1 Aphaenogaster rudis
TAGCGACAGTAGCTGTCGGTTAATCCTTTGATGTAGCCGTATTCGATAACGTGACGGTCAGCCATGTTGTCAGTTGTACGGGCGCTTAAATTTGAACGATATTAAGAAACGCCGATTGGCGGCCGATATATCGCCATGCCAGTCCGCCATATTTTTAGATGTACGGGCGACGCATGCGCAAAAGTAAATCAACTCTCCAATTTTGGAGCACTGTCGCTACTGTATGTATAAGTTATACTGTGACTAAGATCCGATATGACCGTCATTGCCCCTACAGCACAAAATATTGCTAAAAGATTGCAGGAATATTTCAATAGTGCGACATATTACAAATATCCCAGTGAGAAATGAGGTCGGAAAACAGGTCGAAAAAACGACTATTAGACGTCTATGTCGTCTAATAGACGTCTAATAGTCGTTTTTCCGACCTGTCATTTCTCACTACTGGGATTGCATGAATATTGTAGAAATATTGTAATTTTAATATTTTACAAGAAATGTTGCAAGATATTTCTGCAATATCATAATTCAATCGCATACTTTGTAATATTCTAGAAATATTACAATATATTTTGATTATGTATTCGGATATTCTAGGACTGCCGCTAGATGGTGTCGTTTCTCGAATGTAAAACTTGTCGGGCTGTCTATATAACCGAAGCTCGGACATGTCATAATTTATGCATGGTTTATGCATACACTTAGTGCGAGATATGATTGTGTCTTTGCACAAAAGAAATTAATGAGCATAATATTTAGAAATTTAATATTTAGAATTAGAAATATTTAGGACATTATCTGAAAATTGCATTGACTTTTCAGGAATATATATACAATATTTTTAAAAATATTTTAGGATCATTGTAGAAATATTGCAAAATATTGTTTAAATGCGGACATAGAAATGTTGTTACAAGATTTCGGAAATATTTTGTGAAATATTTCAATCTTACAAAATAATATTCCTGCAATGTTGTAGCAATATTTCGTGCTGTAGGGGTGGCCTATTTCTCGATTTAAATTGTTTATACATATATGCGGTCTTATCCTAATTATTATAAAATATTTATGTTCTTTACTAATCGGTACATTTTTTGCAAAACGCAAGCGCCTATTCTTATTGTTTGTCTACAAAATGTAATTCATATTAACGTTCGTTTCGTATTGATCCTTGTAAATCGACCGACCGCTGCGAGTCGTGATTCTCAAAGCTATTTTTGATCTAATGACAGAATTTAGATTGGAAGTTGCGTTACGTTGTTTGTCGTAATGCAAACAAGTTACAACAATCGCGATAAGAGTGACGCGCGTGACCTTACGGCCGTCAAATAATCTCGAAATAATTTCGTTGAACATTTATACAGAATTGCAACGACATTACGTTCGATCGATGCGGACTTACAGAATAGCGTATCAAAGCTATTGTTCTCTTAATCGAGTAATCTCGGAGCATCTGAAAATTATCAAATATTTATCAGGGGTCGAGTTAAAATTTAAAAAATAGTGTAAGAAAGAAAAATTGTATAAACGTTAGAATTGTAAAATAAGAAACGCGTTTCGTCTCTATTGAACACGCAGGTGTTTATTTGCACATTACAATGTAATAATAATGTAAACGGCGTCCTCTTCGCGCATAGGCGTCCGCAGGGGCGGAGGAATAAGAGGGGGCATTTACCCCCCCCCCCTGGAATCAGCAAAAAATTAAGCATTTGCTCTCCCTTTGAATAAAGAAAAGACAAAGTTGTGCTAACCTTGCCAATCTCTGCTTTAACCCTGGTGAAAATTTTCATCATAATTTTTATACGAATTGGAACACTTTTCAGAAATACTGAGAAAATGTACATCTTTTCTTAGAATTTTTCGTATATGTGGATTCTGAAATATTCTAAGATTCGTATAAAAAAATCTGAGAAATTTTCTATAAAATTATAAAATTACACAGAAATTCTGAAAAATTATATGAAAAATTTTATAAGCCTGATGAAAATTTTTCTTAGAATTTTTCAGAATTTTTATGTAAATTTCAGAATTTTTCTGAATTTCTTTATACTTAGAATATTTCTGAAACCACATATATGAAAAATTCTAAAAAAAAGATGTACATTTTCTCAGTATTTCTGAAATGTATTCCAATTCGTTCCAAGTGTTAAAAATTACGAGAAAAATTTTCACCAGGGAATCCATAGGATTATAATTTCAAATTATAAGTATTCTAATTCTGGAAGTAATATTTGAATCATGTCCCCCACCTGGAAAAAATCCTGCGTACGCCCTTGCCTCGACGTCTCGTGCGCGAGACGTCGTTTAAATCGTTTCCCGAAAGGTCCTTAGGTCATCGCACGAGCGATATACGAGTTATTACGGATTAACTCCCGCAGAGAGCGAGAGATTGAGTTGAGCCGGTCTATCGTTGCGCAAAGCGCGATTGGCGGGTGGACACTCGTCGTTAGTCATCGTTGTGTTGCGTCGAGAGCAAGTCGCGCCGACCACCTGTGGCATCCCACGTTTCGTTCGCAGGCCCGAGTAGCACGTTATCCGGAAAAGCTGCCGGCGGTTTCTCACAATCGACGTCTGTAAACAGAATAATTAACGACCGGTCGCGCGAGTGTTTACGGAGCTCGTAAGTGGGAGCAAGGTGAGTGACGAGAAAAGATGGTTTTATTCTGAAATTATGAAATCTGGAAATTATTAGTGTGCATCGCGAGAACGTTGTTGATATTTTAATAATTCTGAATAAGCCTGGCACTCTCGTGATCATCGCCGTTTTGACGAAGCACGTTGCTGATTTACAGATGACCGAGCACACAGTCCTGGTAATTGGCAGCGGTGGTAGGGAGCATGCCATTTGTTGGAAATTGTCTCAATCGCCGTGTGTAAGTTAAAAATTACAAGGATGAATAGCAACGTTACGGGCGGAGAGATTAACCGAACGTACATTCTGTTTGGTGTAGGTGAAAGAGATCTTGGTCGCCCCTGGGAATACCGGCATCAAAGAAGTCGATAAAGTGCAACTAATTGAATTAAATGTCAAGAACACTAAGGTATACATAATGACACATACTCTGTAATTTTTCCTTGGGTTAGTCGTGTGATATTGATTATATGTCGTTTTTTTGTAGGAAGTTGCCAGATGGAGCAAGGACAATAACGTCGACCTCGTAGTGGTTGGACCAGAGGATCCTCTGGCTCAGGGATTAGCAGACGATCTGAAAGATGTGGGAGTGAAGTGTTTCGGACCACAGAAGAAAGCAGCTCAGATTGAAGCTGATAAAGATTGGGCAAAGCGATTTATGGACAGAAATCGTATTCCTACTGCTAGATGGCAAGGCTTTACCTCCGCTGCGGATGCGAAGAACTTTGTTAAAAAGTAAGGAATCTCTTGTCGAGGAAACCGACATGAAAACTTATATACTTTTCTTTGTCACAGTGCTCCATTTAAGGCGCTTGTGGTGAAAGCCTCAGGTTTGGCAGCCGGTAAAGGTGTAGTAGTGGCAAAAGATCAGCAGGAAGCTTGTCATGCGATAGACGAAATGTTAAACGATAAGAAATTTGGAGTTGCTGGTGAGACTGTAGTTGTCGAGGAACTCTTGGAGGGCGAAGAAGTGTCTGTACTTGCATTTACAGACGGTAAACAAGATTTTATGGCATGCTATCCGAATCGTCTCTTTAATGAAAAAAGAAATTATTCAAAAGTTGCTTAAAATTCTGTTGACCCTTAGGCAAGACTGTTGTGCCTATGATGCCCGCACAGGACCACAAGAGAATTTTTAACGGTGATTTTGGTCCAAATACGGGAGGAATGGGAGCATATTGTCCCTGTCCATTTTTAAGTGAAACGGAATACGAGCAGGTGAAAATAAACGTTCTCCAAAAAGCTGTCGATGGACTTAGAAAAGAGAACATCCCGTTTGTCGGTTTGTAATTTTCTATTAATGATGTTAGATTATGTGAGCATATGTGTTGGTTACGTGAAACAAATATTGCAGGAGTACTATATGCTGGTTTAATGCTGACTGAAGACGGCCCCAAAGTCTTAGAATTCAATTGCAGATTCGGAGATCCCGAAACAGAAGTAGTATTACCGCTGTTGACATCGGACCTGTTTACAATTATGAAGGTACAATTGATTTTAATTTGTTAAACATCACATCCATATAAAATGCAGCATCAAAGATTTTATTTCTGCATCGATATATGATATGTCTGATGTATTTGATATGATTATATTATAGGCTTGTTGCGACAGAACTTTAAGCTCGTCTCTCGTTTCATGGCGTGAAAACGTATCCGCTGTGGGTGTGATTTTAGCATCTCGCGGCTATCCAGCGTTCTCGTCCAAGGGTCAAGTTATAACAGGCATTGATGAAGTGTCGTGTAAACGAGATCACTTTGTTTTTCATAGCGGCACAGCTGTTTCGCCAAAAGGCGAATTAGTAACCAACGGTAAATAGCGGTAGGATAAAAGATATCTTAACGAATACCTAGATAATTATAACGGAATCTTTACAGGCGGAAGAGTTCTTATCACTGTCAGTATAGCGCCAACCTTGGCAATGGCAGCGGCTAGAGCTACCGAAGCTGCTCAATATGTATCATTCGATGGGAAGCAATTTAGAACAGACATTGCTCATAAAGGGATCGCCAGGTGTAATGATTGATTTACAGATTAATATTAGATTAACATTTAAACGTTAGATTAACAATTAAACATTTCAGATCTATTTTGCAGAAAGGACAGTTAACGTACAAAAGTAGTGGCGTGAGTATCGACGCCGGCGATCATCTCGTTTCCGCTATTAAGCCAGCTACTTGCTCCACGAAACGCGCTGGCACTTTGGGCATTATAGGCGGATTCGGTGGCCTCTTTGATGTAAAAGCCGCAGGTTACAACGATCCTATCCTTGTATCAGGTACCGATGGCGTTGGTACCAAATTGAAGGTGAATATCAAGTTTGAAGGAAACTGTTAAAATCAGCCTGTCGTGTTTACGGATAATTTTTTTTGTAGATAGCAGTCGAATGCAATAAGCACGATACGGTGGGCATAGATTTGGTAGCTATGTGCGTGAACGATATTCTCGCGCATAATGCGGAGCCACTGTTTTTCCTGGATTATTTCGCTTGCGGTAAACTCGACGTTGAAGTAGCCACAAAGGTCGTAAATGGGATTACCGAAGGCTGCAAGCAGGCAGGATGTTCTTTGGTAACATATTATTATATAACTTAAGAATATTTTTAAGAGATGTATTAAATAAGATGTTAAATATCTATCGGAATATTTTTGTTATTTATTCGAAGAGGTATATCAAAAATTTCAGATTGGTGGAGAAACTGCTGAAATGCCAGACATGTATCCCGAAGGAGAATACGACTTGGCGGGCTTTGCGGTAGGCGCAGTCGAGAAAGGCAATTTGCTACCACGCGTGAATGATATTAAGGAGGGTGACGTGATAATCGGTCTTCCATCGAGCGGCGTGCACAGCAATGGCTTTAGCTTGGTGCGAAAGGTTTTAAAACTCGCAGATAAGAAATACTCGGACGTCGCACCTTTCTCAAAGACCAATCGAACGATTGGTATGAAATGTTTTCTAAATTAAGCTGCTTTTAATAATATCAAGTATAGATCATAAGAAAGTACGAAAATAATGTAATACTACAGGTGAAGAACTATTGGAACCAACAAGGATTTATGTAAAAAGCGTTATTCCTGCCTTGCGAATTAATCTGGTGAAGGGATTCGCACACATCACTGGCGGAGGTCTTACGGAAAATATTCCTAGAATATTACCGGAAACCTTGGGTGTGACGTTAGACGCGAAAAAGTGGAATGTTCTACCAATCTTTAGCTGGTTAGCAGCAATTGGTGAGTATCATTACTCATAAGTCTACATACCTTTTCTATTTCTAAAAATTGCAAATGTATAAAATTATTTACATAAATGCTAATCGGTTACTGCTATTTGCTATTTACATAATGTTATCTTGTTTTTGCATAGGCGAAATTAATAAGCATGAGATGTTAAGGACATTTAACTGCGGAATTGGTGCAGTCTTGGTATGCTCCGAGAAAGATAAAGTTGAAATTTTGACTAAATTAAAAGACGAAAACCCAGTGGTTATCGGAAGCGTGAATACATATTGTAGTAATTATTCCTGCTATGAATATAATTAATAGAACTAATTACATTAATTTATACATTCGTGTTAATTGCGTTAACATAGATGGCCAGGCTAGGGTACACGTAGAGAACTTTGAAAAGATCCTCGAGTTGGAGATGAAACGACATGTTCCTAACTTGGTTGCAACACTGAGCAAGCCTCTTAAGAGAGTAGGCGTTCTGATATCGGGTAGCGGCACAAATCTCCAATCACTAATTAACGCTACTCAGGATCCGTTTCAGCACATTGGAGCGGAAATCGTCCTCGTGATTTCCAATAAACCTGGCGTTGAAGGATTGAAACGTGCTGAGAGAGCTGGCATTAAGACAATGGTAATTAATACATTAATGCGAGTTACATACGGCTAAATAAAAAGATAAACATAAATCTATCTTCTTTTCATAACTTTTACTTTTTGAATAGGTAATTAAACACACCGATTATCCAAGCCGCCAGACTTTCGACGCAGCCATGAATGTAGAACTTCACGTTGCCGGAGTGGAAATAGTATGTCTAGCTGGCTTTATGCGAATTCTTTCGGAACAATTTGTAAAGCATTGGAAAGGAGCTTTGTTAAACATACACCCCTCATTGTTGCCATCTTTCAAGGGTGCAAACGCACACAAGGACGTTTTAGCAGCGCGTGTGCGTGTATCGGGTTGCACCGTGCACTTCGTTGAGGTATGACAATTAAAAATATTGATTTTACTTTATTTAATTTAATCGAACTAGCAAATAAGACGGCTGCAACTCAATAATTATAATCTCAATTATTAATGAATCATTATCAATTTTCTTCTTGTTATCAATTAGGTTGACATAGATTCGGGAGCTATCGTTGAGCAAGAAGCAGTGCCCGTGCTCCCAGATGATACTGAAAAAACATTGCAAGAACGCGTGAAAACGGCGGAACATCGAGCTTATCCTCGTGCCTTAAAACATTTGGCGACTGGTCGTATAAAATTGAGAGAAGACGGCACTCTTGATTGGAATTAATTAGAAATCATGTATATATATATATATATATATACACACATCAGGTTTATAAAATATAAAAGTTTTTTTATACTGTTATATCTTAATCTCATTATTTACGATATATGTACAAATCAGTTAACGTTTTCTATATCTCATATTTTCCGCTTACCCTCTAAGTAATTTTTTTACTAAATAAGTCGCTTATGAAATTAAACAAGTCCTGGGAGATGCTCACGTTCGAACTCTTCTGACTAGTGTCCGCATATTTTTTGACATTTTTAGAAGGTGGTACAGATAATGCTCTCTCGGCAAGCTCGTCTAATCTAACTTGTAGCATTTGTTTCTGGAGTATAGGAACCAACAAGTTATATTTATCAATTTTGTTATTTATCTGCCTGGTTGTAGTCTTCAATTTTTCTAATTTGTCGTTCCATATCAATTCATCTTTCGGAGTTAACGGGAGCTCACTTATGTCATTACGTGCTTCTGACAATCTCTTTTTCAATTCTTCAGTCTCTTCCCTGATTTCCTTTGATAGTTGTATCCATTCTGGAGTGAATCCATTATCTATCAATATCTGCAATCGCGATCAATACAAACGAATTAATTATATTCATTATATTGAAATTAATATCCTGTGCTTCTGAATACCTGATTCAGTTTATGGGTCACAAAATCGACATAAGGATTTCTGGCACTTGTAGTCTTCAGTGGCTTTCCCATTCCAGGTAAATCGCTGAATTCACCTTTGCTCATCGCCTCCTGAATCAAGTCTTCCACCAAACGATCCATGCCGTAACGGGTTTTGATATCCTTGGCCCTTTGCTTATCCATGCCAATTAACGTATTACGCTCTTCAGCCTGCAGTATCTTCAGTCTGTGCTCCATTACATTGTCAACTGCCTTCTGAGCCCTTTGTATCGTATGCAACCTTTGCCTTTTGCTTGGCGTGCCGATTCCCACATCGAAAGTCAAGTAATGACGATGTTGTGGCGCTGTATGCTTAAAATAAAGGCAATTAGAACCAGAAGACACAATGTATATGCATATAGCTACCTTGATATCAAACTCCTCCACTTCCAATAATGCCTCTTCATCTTTCTGAGTGTTCCTGATTCTTCGAATCTCTCTGTAGGCGCTTTCAATCTACTTCGAACAATCATACAATGAAGAGCAGACTTACTTCACTAATTTATCTCAAGGAATAATGTATTTTTTGACGCGTTACCTCAGAAAATCTAACAGCATCGGCTTCCGGTGCTCCGCTATCTGGATGAAATCGTTTTGCAAGATGAACAAACGCCAATCTCAGGGTCTCGTCCTCGCAATTCTCTGTTACGCCCAGCGTTTCGTATAATTTCTACCAATACAATTTAATATATACGTTATTTCGATAGTACGAATTGCATATCAAGTACAAATTATAATATTACCTTTGCGGTATACTTGGGTTTAAATCGGTGCTCGAACCTCTTGGACAAGATTGAATCGGCGGACGACACATGCGCCAGATAAGCTCTCGGCTTGGAGCACAGCCGATTCAAGGACAGCATAATTTTCCAGCGTTAAAACGTTACAAATAACGTCACGTCGTAATTTCTACACCACTGCGCATTACATAATTATAGCAAAATTACTTCATTATGTGCGCAAAATTACCTCGTCTGTCATACGCACCAAAACAAGTGTCACGTGACGAGGCGTAGGAAACGCGTAGAATTTGAATCCACACGCGCTGATTGGTTAACCGTAAATAGCGAAGTTGGCTTCAGTTGGCTTTGCTCCTCGATTATTGGAGAACAAGGGATTGCAGTTCCTGCTCTCGCCACCAAACTCCGCGGCGCTAACATTCGCTTGCAGTTACGATAAGTCGTTTGTTTACTCGCATATGCTCCGAAGTCAGAGTGCTGTCACTCGCATTTAAAATGCCAGCCACGGCAAAATGAGGTTACATCTCGCTCTAACGACGATTATCTGCCTTTTGTGGGATCGGAACGAACGTTTGGCGCTCGCGAACAAGAGCGCCGAACCGCAGCCGGAGTACAGGCCCGATGGCCCGCTGGTGATGTGTAAATTTCTGTGAGTATGCAAACGAACACTCGCCAAATGTTCCAATTAAATGAATACAATGACTTTTTTTGTAGACCTAAGGAATTCGTGGAATGCGAGGACCCGGTTGATCACAAGGGAAACAAGACCGCCAAGGAGGAGACAGGCTTCGGTTGCGTCAAGGTACGAAACATCTGCGTAACCAAGTTTTTCTGTCCTTTTGCAATGTTTGTACAACTTAGATAAACCGAAGAAGCTCCTAGAGAATGACAAAAAAATGTTTTCTTTATGATATTGCACAATTGCAATTGTAAGAAATTCAGATTCAAATTATTTACTATTGATGAATTAACAGTTTGGAGGATCTCGCTATGAAGACGTGGAGAAGACTAAAGTATCCTGTACAGTGCTGCCGGACATCGAATGTTTCGGACCAAGGACATTCTTTCGCGAAGGGATACCGTGTATAAAATACAGCGACCATTATTTCGCGACGACTCTTTTGTACAGCATTTTGTTGGGTTTTCTTGGCATGGATCGGTTTTGCCTTGGACAGACTGGGACAGCGGTGGGTAAACTGTTGACACTGGGTGGCATGGGTGTATGGTGGATCGTCGATGTTATCTTGCTCGTAACAAACTCCCTACAACCCGAGGACGGCAGTAACTGGAATCCATATGTATAGCATTTCAAGAAACCAGGGATCACTTTTTGTATATAACTTATAGTTTATAACTTATGGGGTGATATATAGCTCCTCGCGAGAATGGTCAATTTATAGTCAGTGGATCCTACGTTCGGTTTTACAAGATTGATTAGAAAATTGAGTGAAGAGAGTATAAGATAAATAATAATTTACTTCATTTCCACTTCGGGAATCCATTTCACATATTTAAATTATTAAAATTAGTAAATAAATTTCATATTTAAATTAGTATAATTTGTAAATAAACCATTGCGATGCGTTGAAGATTAATTCATATCAAGTATACGGCGAGTATTTTTTAATAAACTATGAATAAACATGTTAATTTATATTTACTTAAAAACGATAAGTTATAGATCATGTAAAAAAAGATCGCGATTAATTATTCATGTATATAATTGCTTATAATTCATAATCGTCAGGATGGTACAATTCACTAAGCAATCTATATACATAGGACGGTGCATTTCCACCCCTGAAAAAGAAAATAAAGACATTTATTGTTGCTCGATTTTAACGTTAATTAATAATTTCAATCATCTTACGTGTTCGAAATGAATAACGTGACAAGGTCTGGTGGAACGTAATCGAACACAGGATTGTACGCGTGTATCCTCTCCAGCAATGGTGCGTTGGCGCTGTCGATTACGCCTTGCATCGGCGAAACATTGTGGTTGAAGCCATTCTGCTTGTGTGAGCAGTGATAAAGGGGTGCCAGCTTGTAAAGGGGCAGCAGAACCATTACTGGAACGGAATAATGCTTGGCGGCTTGTGCGACGATGTGCGCGCCCGAGATCGCCCGTAGTCCGCCGTTCGCCATGACGGTGTGAGTACCGATGATGACTTTGTTGACGCGGGACATCATCGCGAAGATCGCCACGTCCGATATCAGCGTGGTCTTGATCTTCGTGATCTTGGCCAGGTTCACCGCCATTTCATGGCCCTATAATCATTCACAGGTTTCTCCTTTTCATATTTCCTGTTTTATCTCGAGTCTGTCTCGAAACTAAGCAGATACTTACACTTAAAAATGGTCCGCCCTCGGCTACTATAACATCGAAGACTCTGGTAGCAGCAGCCTCCTTGAAAAATTCCTCTACCAACTTTGATTTGCCGATGGTCATTATAATTTCGTTCGAATGTATATGCTCAGACGCTTGTCGTGTAATGTTTTCCGAGCTGCAACACGTTAAATTTCTTCAAAACGCTATTAAGAAATATATTTCACAAACCATGTAAATTTTTAATGTCTGATTTATTCGAAAGCATATAGTGCTTAACTCAGCCATAATTCAATGTATTATAGAAATTGTATCATTCTTTGTATCATACGGTATGGACATGATTGCAACTCACCATGTTTCTAATTCGGTTTCGAATTCATTGATGTGCTCAATGAGAGCAGCTTTGAGAAAAGGTGTCGAAGCATTGAAGTCCATCTGCTGGTCATTCTCAGCAGTAAGAATTTTGTGCAAAGATTCCTGGGGATCTGTTTCGTCTGTCTTATTCTTCAATTCCGAGGTATATTCTTCCCTAATGATCTGCAATACCCTTCTTACCATGTTTCCGATACAAGCTTCAAGAGGAAGCGTTTTAATCAGGTACTTTCCATTCTGCGCGACAATATCCATCAAATCTCTGTCAAAATCAAGCCCAAAATATTGAAAATTAATAATTTAAGTTAATAGAAATAGTTTTCTTTCTCAAAATAGACATATGTGGCATGTGTCGCTGTGGATGATGTAACAGCTTGCAATAACGGTTTACATACTTCGCTGTATTCCATTCTGTATTATTGATGATTTCTTTCAACACAGAGATCGTAGCCACCACGATGTTGTGCGTGCCCTTGATTTCTCTGCAAGAGAGCATTAATTATATCTTTCTTTCTTTTACTTCTTTAGAAGTTCAGTGAAAATTATCTTACCCGTAGTGAATTCTACTTATCAACTTTAGCACGCTTTCGTTAACGTCTTCCGAACTCATATCGATCATTTTCATCGTGTTCAGACAGTTATACTTAGAAATATGTTGCCACTCCAAAAAATTCTCAAAAATGCATTCATCTACTCGTGACTTATCGCAACGAGTTGTTTTGTTTTTCACAGCTGCAAGCTGGTATTTCATTTGTCGCACGACAAAATTTTTAAGCGTGTTGATTGGCTACTAGATAGAAGGTTTGTTCGCATCGCCATGCTCCAACATGCTTGAAAATCGCACACTGGACGCGATGAGCGACCAGCGACGAGCGATATCCAATGGCCGCGTTCAGCAGACTCAACAGTTGAGCAACGTTACTAG